>JAYKAV010002842.1:575029-792949 GCA_035582835.1 Phoebastria nigripes | reverse complement strand
AAAAAAAAAAAAAAAAAAAAAGGTTCAAAGCCTTAGGAAAAAAAAATCAAGCTAAAGAGAAACGAAATAAAATGAAATCCAACCTTTGGGGTAAATGGAATTCCCCTGTACTTGTCCTTCCCTTCCTGCTAGGAATCTTATAGCAGGATTACTGAATGTGAGGCTCTTTCTTTGCAGCAGAACAGGAGGGCAAAAAGAAAATGGGATGGGAGGAAAGTGTTTGTTTGTTTGTGGGTTTTTTTTTTTCCAAAACACATTTTTCCTTTCCTTTGGCATAAGCAACTTCTTCCATCTCTCCCTAAGTCCCTTATTTATTAGACCTGCGGGTGGCCTTTAGTCAACCTCATAACAGTGTGGCCTTTTGCTATCCTAAAACATTAATTTCCAGGCATGCTGTGTAGGCAGGCTGCCTTCACGGTGTGCACAATTGTTCATTTCTTCTGTGCCCAGGTTAGGGAGAGCAGCTACTGCTTTCCAACCCCCCCCTCCTCCCCTCTGCCCTCTCCCAGAGCCCTCTGTGTGTGCTGAGGACGCAGTGCAGCCAGGAGAGCCCCCCGGCCCCCAAATACTGCCTTCAGATGAAGGAGGCAAATCGCATTTACAGCCGCTGTAAAGAGGACCCGTTTCTTTATTGTGGACATTGCTGAGTTTAACTAACAAAAGGTTAGCGTGGCTAAAGGACTAGAAATCTGAGCACGGTACAAACCRTAGATAATGCGCCAAATCAGTGCAGCTTTAAAGGTACTTCTCCCTCTCTGTACCTCCTGCTATCTCTTTCCTGAGGTTGCTGAATCAAACCAAACTAGCTGGTAGGTAAGATGGACAYATTAGCAAAATCTTTGCTACACATTTGTTTCTCCTCCTTCTGCTTTCCAAGCAACCTGTGGGGCCTGTGGGCAGCGTGCCATAATGTCAAAATATTTTAAGCATTAAGGCATTTCTTTGGGAGTTGGTATTTATCTGAAACTATATGCACTTAATCTCAAAGTGCTGTAAATTTAAGATACCTTTTATTACATATAAATACTTTCAAATCTGGGACCTGCCTTGCATAAATGTGCAATAACACTCTTAGACTTGGCCCCTGAGAGGGGCTGGCTGTAGTCAGGCAGTTGTTTAACAACTTGCCGAGGGGAAATTGAGTGCCAGTGCAAGGTGAAGCCCCAAGCTGGCTGGGGAGCTGCACTGTGGCTGCCACTGCCTCCCCGCTGCATGTTTCCCCACAGTGACCCTGCTCCATGCCTCTTCCCGCAGGGGACAGGTCAAGGACACAGGCTGTGGAGGCAGAAACGGGAAAAGCGAAGCTTGTGCTGCTTGTGCTTGTTCCTCGGCAAAGCAAGCTGGTGTTTTCAGGAGGCTTTGCCCTTGGTCAGTTTGAAGTCAGGTGCAAGGTGCTCATGGTTGTGCTCACAACTGGGATCCCTGGCAGCTTCATTTAAAATCCTGTACTTCTGTGAGAAACCAGGTGCCTGTCACTCCTTTATCTCAGCATCCTCTGATGCTGCTCATATGGGTGCAGCACAGACACGTCTCGAGCTGTGGCCTCTTTGCACCTTGCTGTACCCCTTCGTGTCTCCTCTGCTTGCCCTCAGTTGTGTCAGTAATGGTAATACTAGGGTGATGGCAGTCCTGCAAGATTTCCAATCGTGCGTGTGTGCCAAAGCCGACCACAATTATCTGCCCCCCCCCACATGATCCCAGGCAGCAGGGTGAGATCATTGCCATGAAATCACTGAGCTGCAATACCGCGTGGGTCCAGCTCCAGCATATTCAAGCTGCGCGTGGCTCATTGTCACGTACGTGTGCAATTGCTAACTGGGTCTTCATGTGGTGGTGCCCTGAAAATGAGTTGCTGTCATTTTCTCTTTGATTAGTCTCCTCTCTAATTGAAAAGAAGTCTTCCCTCGAGGGAGGTTTTTCTTCATGTATTTTGTTAGTGTATTTTTTTTTCTGAATTATAAACTTACTTCCCTCTATAGGTTCTAGAAAAAAGAAATGGACTGACAAAGATTAAATATTCCCTCTAAACATGAGGCTGACAACATTCAAGTTTAAAAAAAAAAAAATTTAAAAACCCCCTGAAAGTCAACCTTGTTTCTGGTCTTTTCTTGCAGCTTTTAAAATGTCACTGCCAAGAGAAATGACCGCAGTGGTGAATGAAGCTATGGAAAAAACAGAGCTGAATCTCTTTTTTCATGTTTTTGTTGTTATTATAATATCTAGTCCCCTCTTTTGAAAATGTAAGTCAGGGAAACGTGTGCACTGAAGTTCAGAAATAAACACCTGGACTCCTTTTAGCATTAAAGTACTTGGAATATATAAAGATTACCTCGATAGACATGTTTTGTTCATGAAATGAATCGGTGAAATTTGGCATGTTTCATAAAGAGGCCTTTTGCTAGTCTTTCCCCATATTCTTAGCTCATGCCTTTGCATAATGATGTGATCTGTGGTGGGCAGGAATACTTCAGCCTAATGATGAATAATGGTAGCATTTGTGGTCAACTGGTCATGACATTCTCAYTTGAGCATTTCTCTTTGGGAACTGCGTCTTCGAGTCATGAGACTTGCAGTAATGTCAAGAGCGAGAGCAGCACAGGAACAGACTGGGTGAAGGAGAAAGGGGACACTTGTTTTACAGGGTCCACTGTAGGGGGAAAAAAAAAGGAAACAAAAAAAGTCTTGCTTGAAATACTGGTGTCTTTACAATCATCTCTTTGTGACACTCCCTCCACCCCCAAGTACTTCTGTGTTTAAATCAATGTAGGTCTGCAGCCCTGAGCACAAAACCCACTGGAGTCTCAGTGAGGGAAAAACAACGTGTAAGAAAGGAGGTGAGGTGAGTAGAGAAGGACAGGGAAAGCATCAAGGTGGGAAGAATTTATCTGTAGCCTAAAACAAGCAAACGCAAAAAAGAGCAGGTGCTTTTACACGTGCTGGAATCAGACGTGCTACCCCAGATTTGGATCCTCCTGGGTAGAGGAAGAAAGGGAGCATGTTAAACCTGGGAATCATGCTTAAATGAGGATGTGACTTAAACACTGTCATGCAAGAATGAGCTACTTCCATCATGCCTCATCTGTGTCCATTGTTTCTAAGTCTTAGGTATTAGGTATCTTTGAAGGTTACATTTATAGAGAGAAATTATTCATTGCTAAGTAGAAAGGGATGTGTGAAAAATGCAGGCTTCCCCACTGCAACTTAAAAAGGCAAAGAAGCTCTTGTGGGTACATACTTGTGGTAGCTGCATATAAGAATAGTTTGGACACTATAGTTTTGATTAAAGGCGGGTTTGAAGTACTGTGGTCATGCTGATTAGATGTGTAGGATGCAACTGCGTTGTGTTGAAGCAAAAAATGTGTTTACAGAAATATGAATAAATGGGAAAGGAGTATCTGTGGTTCAAGGGAGAAGAATTATTAATGTTCCGATGACTTTCGCAAACTGAAAGTCTGGGAAGTTGGTTGTGGGCTAAGAAAACCACAAGTACTCAGGCTTGGTTTAAATTCAGTCTCTCAAAATTTGTTTGAATGTGTGAGTAAGAATCCAAATATTGTGGTGATAGAAGAGCTGACACTCTTTCCATCCTTCAGATGTCATTTACAGGACACTGGAGATGGTTGAAGAACCAGAAAGCTACACCGTTCTTCTGTAGTGTAAAATACTACTGAAAATGATCAAGAAGAACAAGAAACTTGATTTACAGTTTTGAACAAAATGACACTAAGAGAACACATGCGACCTTGTCACGTGTTATGTAAGAGATTCTACCAATGTACCCAAAGTAACTCCATCTTCAAAAAGGACAAAAGAAAATCATGTCAAATACAATAGTCTTCTGATGTGTCCCATTAGTTGTGAATTTCTACAAGTATTTTTGAAACACAAAATAAATTATTCTAAACAGCAATGGCCTTATTCAAGATGTCACAATTAAGGTAACACAAAGCATGTAAAAATTGTACAGTTTGTGCTGAAGTCTGACTAATCTACAGCTGAAAGGGTTGAAGCTAACCTTGTGCCTCAGAGGTATGTTAAAAATTATTAGTAATAGCAACTCCAGAATTTGACCCATGGTTCTCAGAACAGTTTGGAAAAGTATTTTCACACAGTACATGCCCAAACTTTTTTTTTAAACTATCCTTTGCATTTTATCTAAGTTGTGTAAGAATTTGTAACCAGAGACTATAGACCAATTACCCATCCAAAGTAAGCAGGAATGTTAGCTGAAGCAGAAGAAACAATAACCACCTTAAACTGCTAAAATATTTTCTTTAATTTGTATGACAATGCTATATAAAAGTTCCAGCTGAAAGTGGGGGCCCATGTTGTTTGATATGGTACAAAAGCAGAGTGCAGTGTATGGAGAGAGAGCACAGAGAGTGCACGCAGTAAAAATCTGACCTGAGAAAGTTGTATGAAGAGTTTGGGAAGAAGGAGTAGGAATAATGATGTTAAACTGATTTTGCTACAGTTAAAATAAAATCATATGGAGGTTTGCTTAAATTCCTCTGATTTTGCTTTTTATTCGAGGAGAGGGGTGTGAGAAGCTTGACTTTAAGCTGGAGTAACCTAAAGGAGCTGCATTATTTCAAGATTCTTTTACTTTAAGGCACTGTAATGCAGTAGTCTGACAAGAGAATTTCACTCAATCACAGCCTAGAAATAGCAAATGTTCCTTTGACAAACACCACCARAGTCTTTATTGACACCACGAAGCAGTCTTTTCTTAAGCAGACAGTTGAGCTTCTTAGAATAATATCTGTAATGTTGCACAGTAATATTTACATGCACAAAATGGGTAACTGAACACTTAGGACAAATTCAGAGCTTCTGTAGTGGGTTTAACTTCTTTGAAGTCAAATGATTTGCACATGCCTGCATCATGGCCAGGTGTGATCTCTTCAGCTTTGTAAAGTTAGGTTGCTGAAGATACTAATGCAACTGTTTTGGAAACGTATTTCCTAACTGTAGCATTCCTCTTCCACTAAGGATGTGGCTTTGATCAATTACTTACTTACTTGATCTCAAACAGATCTACACTTTTCAAAACCTTTCTTTGTTCAGTTTGTACCCAAACTGCACATCCTTGGTATCGGCTTCTGCGGAAGGTCTGAGGCAAGCGATGGCTGCAATTCCATGCAGCTCTGAAAGATGAAATAACATGAAGGAAACAATCATGATGTCTGAATTTTTAACTCCTTTTATTATGTGAATGCTCACTATATTAGAATATCCTAGCAACCCCTCTGTAGTTATTGAATGTCTTAGCTTTGTTTCAGTGCTTAACCAGCTGTAAAAGACATTTTATTGCCTTGTATATTCTTCCACCATAAAACTCATCATTTAAGTAAATCACTTCAGTATTAGTTTATAGATTACTCTAAAATGGAGAGTTTTTTTTAAATTTATTGTGACTAGCGGCCAGGTACGCACAGGAACCAGTACATTTGGAGCAAGCAGCAACCTGTACCGCAGTATTTGGGGGTGGGGGGTTACCCCATGAGTAATGCAGTGGTCCACGTGCCCAGCTGCAGAAGACCAGCTGGCTGTGTGCTACCAGAGCTGCTTGCCAGCAGGCATCGCTCATTAGGAGCCTAGTTGGACGATGTAACATCTTTGCAGTCAATTAACAATGCTGCTCTTTAAAAGGTCCAGATCCTWCCTGATTCAGCAAAGCACTTCAATACATGTTCAAAGTTAAATGCTTGATTAAAGTTTTGCGTAATAAAGATGTGAGGTCTTGTGCTTGAGGTTAAACAGGTAAGAGCGTTCCCAAATCAGGGCCTGACATGTTACTGTTCTTAGAGGTTTCCAGGAATCTTGAATATCCTGAAATACTGACTTTGCTGATTTCCAAGCTGAGTGTAACCTACAACTGAAAAACAAAACCAAACCACATTACTGTGAAGCACGCAGGAAAGCCTTCTAAAGTCCGTTTCCTGGTCATCACTGATGCTTGTCTAGTCAAAGAAATTCTAGCAGACTCTTCACATTTTCGTAACCTTTAAATAAATAAATAAATTAAAAGAAATTACACAAGCCTAGTTTTCTGGAAATGGAGTTAAAAAAAAAAGAAATATTTGGTAAAAGGAATTTTTTCTTTGTAGAAAGAAGTAATAAGAGTAATTGAGTTGTTATACAACTCCTGACTGTAATATTTCTCACTGTACAATATGGTATTTTGTAGCCTGCTTCCTGTGGTCAAGTAAAGAAGTGAGTATTAGGAGAACCAAAATTCAAGTTTTTGCCTTAGTATTTTATGTAACAATGTGTGCCACTTTCCCACGCTTATTTTCTGGTGTATGACATGCACTTACTTATTGTAATACCCCACTGATAAATCATTACAGTATTTATTAGGAAAATGTCTTTGCTCCAGTTCAGTGTGTTAACAGCAGAATCAAAGCTATTCTCTCACTGATTGTGAGTTATTTATAAATGTCACCACTGTGTTGCTTGTGAACTGGGTCTAAACACCTTACTATGAGATCTAAACTTGGCATTTTCTTTAATAGTGTATTGAATTGTCATAGCTCACTGCTTCATCTTCTACCATGTCTGATCTTCTTATATTCCCACTGATACAGTGCAAAGCTCCAGCTGACTGCAGTGAGTGTAGACTCAAGCCCCAAATAAGTTTTAAACGCAATTTGTTTTAAGTGATTAATTGGTGAAGCATGCTATGAACGTGGACTGTTTCATTCTTTCTCTTACTTACTTTGTTCTGTTAGAGAACAAGTTGGAATAAGTTTTCTGTCTGTGTGACACCTTGCTTGTATGTTTTCAACTTTTGTTTTCAGTCTGAATTTGGCTGGAGTGGTATTTTGTTTTCAATTTATTATTTGGACCCTGGGGACCTCTGGGCCTGGGGATAGTGGCCTCTGGCAGCCCAAATGGTAAGGCAGGAGTCAGATCCCAGGGGTCTGTCTCCAGTTTCCACTCTCAGATTCACTGGATCTGTTCAGGGGTAAGGCTCTGAGGCTTCACAGGTTACCATGTTTCGTATATGTTGGGGAAACTTTGGTTTTGATTGGTGTAATGCTTGAATGCCCCAGAGGTGCAGGTTCTGGAAGCAATGAAATCCAGAGAGCTKGGGCAAACTCTGCTACAAGACCAGCCCCCAAAATCCACATCCATCACAGYCCACCAGAAATCCACACGAAAGTTCAGTGAGAGCCCTGCCTTTCTTTGCCTAGACCYAAATTTCCATGTATTTCAGATGAAGCATTTTGGGTTCAATGATGAAAGCATTCGCAGCAAAATGTCGAGCCCCTCCTAGACACAGGGGTGAGCCTGAGCTGGGAGGCTGCATCAGAAAACGAGCAAACTTTGGAAAAGTTTGGACCACATGTGAACTTTGCCACTGATCAAATATAAATAATCCGGCTCAGACCCTAGCAGCTGAGTTGAAGCAGGGCTTTTGAAATGATTGAACTTGGATCACAGTTTTATGGCTATCTCTAAAATATTTTATTGCTCTTTTATGACACCAGAGTGTAAATTATGRGGCTGTAAAGACTTGCGGTGTGAAGGTTTTATCCTTTGCTTATGTACAAAACATAAATAGTACCCTTTTGTTTTTAGGGAAATATATATAATATATATTTTTAAAAGTACAGCTTAGGAAGCCATGTGTATTAGTAAGAAGAACACCTTACTCAGTATTTTTTTTTTAAGTGTGGGTACTTTATTTTTATTAGTTGGTAGTGTGTAATTATTTTCACTCCATTGATGTAGGTCAAACAATTAAAACAAAGGAGGGGGGAATAAGTGTGTGTTGTATGTATRTAAATACTACTAGAGTGTAAGTAGTGTGTGTAACACTAGAAGGATGAGAGAGGAAATGTCTTTTATTAGATGAACTAATGGAGAAAAATATCTTTTGGAAGCACAAGCCCTTTCTCAGGTCTGAAAAAAACCTTATATAGTTTGTGTGTAAATATAATGAATTGGCTTATACTATGTGTGTACACGTATATACGTGCCTACGCAAATGCAGTTATATAGATGCAACAACAGGTACAATATTGACTCATTTGTATTAAAATTGCATGGCCGTGTTCTCCATTTTTAGAATAGGAATGGTAACAAATGAAAATGTTTAGTCTCCTATTACATTTTTAAAGCTAATGTAAAACTATGTAATTCAAGAAATGTGTTATATTTCGGAGTCAAGGGGATTAAAGATCAATTCCCTTTGGTTGTGACTTCATTGGGATWCATCACCAGCTTACCCTGCCTTTATCTCTTGGGTTTTGTATCCAGTACTCCTTCAGATTTTGCTCCATCCCATGTTGGGATGACTCACCGTCATTTCCTTCCACTATTTCATGCTGAGTGACCATGGGCAGAAAAATTGTTTTCATCAGCTCCTTTTAGTTAACGTTCTTGTTCCAGTAGACTCGCTCAGATAAATTTTTTCACAAGTTATGAAACAGTTATTTTATATCTGTGCACTCTGTTATTCTCCTGCCCCCAACCTTGGCAGCAGTGTCCTTTCCAGTCTCTGGGAAGAATGCTGGTTTATGCTGATTGGGATGAAACTGAGGTGTTAAGTGTGGTTCTCCTGTTCTCCAAGACTGGAAGGACTGGGATGGGACATGAGTGGCTATAGTGGTATGAAATACATGTTTTCAGTGGTCCTAAATTATTATTGTTCAAATTTCTTATAGGTAATGTCTTTATTCTGCTAGGAGATGCAGAGGGATCACTCTTTACCAGCTGTCAAGGCAAATATTGCTGTGTAGTCCTTGCTCTCAGCAACATCCTCAGCGTCCTGGTGATGGGGTGCCTTGGAAGGACTGTGCAGAACAAGCTTCATACTACCTCTGCACTTCAGGCTCTCTGTGCTGTAAGTGTACTGTATAATGTTGTGGCTCCCACTTGGCATTTCCAAGTTGGTTAACTAGGAGCGTTTTGACTTAACATCTGGAAAATTTATTGTGATGTTGATGATTTTATGCTTTTTAGGTGGATGAAACTTTGTATCTGGCTCAAATAAATATGAAAGGTGCTTTTATATTGATTTATTAGATCCTATAATCAGCAGAAGTTTCCATGATTGTTAGAGGAATCAGTATTTTTCCTATAGTGCATTACAAGCATGCTGTAAACAGCACAAAGGCTGTAATTGACAGGCAGCATCTGATAAAATTCATTCTTTTGCTGCTGTGCCTAACAAGCAAGGGAGGAGATGCTTTTGGTTATTTTGAAGATATATTCCCTAGGACCTATAGTATGTCTAGTGGTATCTCTGAATATATATAGGGAGGGATGTTGAAACAATGTTATGTATAGAGGTGTACATTTTCCAGCTGTGAGAAAGATGTGTCTGCAACCTAACTGCACTCACTTTAGCCGAAATAAACACTTTTGGGAAGAATTTAGCTGAATGGTTATTTTTGGTCTGGCAAAGGGGAAACTGACTGAGTGACTGTCATTACTCTGATGCTGATTACTGGAATTGACCAGCTTAAGGGCAATTGCTAACTTTGTTTAAAAACAAAACTGGTCTTTCTGGGTCCAACTGTGATTTAGAAAGGGAGGAGCTCTAAACCACTTCTTTTTTTTTTTCTTTCTTTCTTTTTTGTTTTTTAAAATAAATATAAATTATTTAAAAAAAAAAGTTTCCTAGCCGAAAACATTAACCGAACCCCACATGCTGTGGGATTTAGGGAATTAACAGGATGATTCAGACACACAATCCTCACATTCATTCCCACTCCTGAGAATTTTCCTTAAGGAGTAAAACTTCTTTCCTGCACTTGGTCAGAAACAAAACCAAACCAAACCCTCTTCTCCTTTTTTCTTTCTCCTTTTTTTTTTTTGACTGCAAAGTAAGACAACTAATAAACCTAACATTAAGGTCTGGCGCATGCTGTTGTCCAGTRTAATCTCAGGATATGAGTGGTGTGACTTTAGTAGGCGTTTGCAGCACTCCTCCCTGTGAGCTCTTGACTGATACGTTGTCCGATCGCTCCTTCCCTTTCCTCTCCCCTGCTCCATATGGAGATGTGTGCCAGCAGGAGCTAAAGGGTGGTTCAAAGTGTTCCCTTTTGATTTTTTTCTTAGGGAGTGGGACAGAAGGCGCTGAGAGCGCTGCCGTGTGTACTGGTTTGCRTCTCTATGAGAAGACAGACCAAGGGCACTGCCTGAGCTCTGCCCCTGAGTAATAGCAAGTTGTGATCTTGCAGCTCTGCTGCTCTCTTGATGTAACTCTGGTTTCTTTTTCATAGGCGGGGGCGGGGGGGAGGTCATATAGGCTGCAGTAACTCTCTTTCTGCAGTAGGAATTAAGAGTACTCAGAACAAATTCCCAAGGTGCGYGCAAAGAATTAGTTTATGATGGATTGGTTTCACGCTCTTTCCCCTTTTGTTGCTCCTTATCAAAACCAAACAAACTCAAACAAATTATATCCTTCCATTTATTCAGGAAATAAAGCAAGTTAGTGAGACTTGGTGCTTGTCCATACTCCAGTTTAGTTTAAATGCCTACATGCACATGTATTTTCTTGCTTTCTCCCTCTTAGGACTGCTTCCCTTGGTGCTCCTCCTGCCAATTTGATTTAAAGATTCATTTACATAATCTTCAACATTTTAAAATTTATAGTCTGATTCCCGCCCCCGCCTCCTCCCCCCCCTTGGTCATTCTTCCTCAATACCCAGCAACAACTTCATGCATTCCCTTGGTCCCTCTTTTGCACCTTGAATCGGGAAAAGTCTCTTAGCTTGCTCTTGTATTATCTGATCCCCAGTTGAATCAAGTAGTACCAAGCTACCTGAGGATTTCTTGCTTTTCTTTTTTTATACATTTTTTTCCCCTAATTTTTTTGTTCCATTATTTTTATTGCTGGGCTTCCCTGCCAAATTCAGGCCATGTTGGTCAATCTGTCTGACCTGTCTCTCCTCCATCTTAGTTCATGGAGTCTCTATGGGCTTCTTTTAAAATTCACCTGAGTTCATTTGATTGTTTCAAGCTTCTCTGCTGTTCTGATCCTATTTCACAGCTGCTTTTCTTACCGTGTCTTCAGTTTGGGGGTATTCCCAAAACAGAGCAAGTTTACTAAATACCTTGCAGGATTTTCCCTTTCGCTGGCACAGTTCTAGGCAACTAGATCCACAGCTRTATTACTTACTGCATTTTAAAGACAAATCCAACCTGACAGGAGGATCAGGGGGGCTGCCTGCAGTATGTTGCCTTTCACTGCATTCCTGATTCCCATTTTGCTACACCAGATGCTGCCAACATCCTTGTCTCTTAGGCGCTTCTGTAGTCCTGTGTTTCTCCTCCCTTTCCTCTAGCTGATGTTTCGCCAGTGTTTAAATCGACATCCAGTTGTGTTTTTATTACACACGGAGATGGAAACTGTGCCCAATGATTCCTTTTCATTCTCCACCTTCCTTTTGTTTTGCCTTAAATATATTCAAGGGCGAAACAGGAGGAGGGATGGAAAAGGAAGGGTTCGGTCTAGACTTCCAAAGCAATTTCCTTTTCCCTACAGAGCACAGCTCATTTCCTTCCAGAGCAGTGGGGCTGGGAAGTTGCACATTTCTTCTCAGCGCTGACTTTCCTGAAATTTGTTGAGTCAAAGCACAGCTACTAGGAGTGGTCCAGAGGACCGTAAACATGAGTGTGTGAGTGTTCTTCCCTGTCTCGCTGCCGAACAGAAGAATAAACAGAGATTAATGTGGAAAGGAGAGGGCGGTCTAGATAAGCAGCCACAGGGTGGAAATGTTGAAAGAAAATAGACAAATATCCATACACACACCTGCACTTGCGTGTTTCTGCATCGTGGGGCCTCACAGGGCTTATTTTTGCCATAAATGTCTCCAGGACAGAAAACTGAGCGATGTGGGGGTTGATGATTTGCCTGAGGGTTAATTACAAGGTTTTGTCTTTGCAAAAATACCCAAAAAAGTGATCGTTTATGGTTGTAACTTTAACTCTTCATACATTGCATTTAGCCAAAGAYAGGAGAGTTTTCTTCTTTAAAATGCATTTACATTTGCTGTTTTTGAATAGTATCCCATTTAGTACTGTTGCATCCACTCTTACCACGTTTCTGTGTTTGCTTTAAATCAGATTAATAAATTGCTTCAAGTAAAATTAAAACCAGACCGAAACAGTAGCGTAGTCATTACTGAGCAGCTTTCCTCCTGTGAGTTCAAGATACTCTCTGCTTAAATTTTTCAGGTGAATTAAACTCAGTTTGGAAAGGAAATGCTTCCAAAAAAAAAAAAAAAAAACGTGATGAGACCATAATCTGTCAACTCCATGGAGTTTCTAATTTAGTTGATGCCTTTATGTGTTTGTTTACTTAAGAGATGAGATTTCTTCTGTGCTGAGAGTGTGTGGAGACATGAACAGGAAGATGAGCTGGAATCTGACTATGCGCTTGATTTGAGATAATTATTTCGTCCATTCAGTTTGGCTTTTGCTTAGCAAGACAGTTACATGGTGTTTATTGTCCTGCCACCAGTAATTGCAGATTTTTGTCTGAATAACTGATACTTATTTCTGAGTCTGAAAAATCTCGTAACTGATTTCTTGTGTTAATTGTCAGAAAATGCACAATGAAACTTTAGAGGAGTACTTCCAAACTACTAGGTATCACAGTTACTCAGGAACTTGAGTTGGCTGATCTTTTTTCAGTAGAGGAATAGATGAGGAACTGCCTTTACATTTCATCTCAAAAATGGAAGTTCAGCAAACTCTATAGGCAGAGGAACTTTAAAAGATCTCCTGCTTCCCAGACCCTTTGCCTTGAATTCCCAACTACAGAAGACCCTTCTGCTATTAGGCACAAGGTAAAACACCACAGTGTTTGCTCCTCTCCAGCTCGATGACATTTTTTCATGTGAAGGAAAACACCTGGCTTAGGAGGAGGTTGTGTACTGGTAGGCATGCTGGTGGGGAGTGGTTACTACATCCACCTGATCATCCTACACTGGGTAGTGCCAAGCTATTGGGGCCTCAAAATTTGGGAGTTGCTATCTGGCATGGGAGACTTTGTAAGGACAAGAATGTCCAATTACGATATGTAATGTAATGTAAAGACCCTGTTACGGAGCTCACGCTGCAAATTACAGACCTTTTATGTGAGGGTAGGGGATGCTGCTTCTTGCTTGGTTCAGCCAGATTGCGGGTGGCCAGACTGGTACAGGGAGGTACAACTTTTCCATTTGCAGAGGTACCTCTGGAGTGAATAGATGTGTAGCTGGTAGCTGAAGGTGCTTGAGTTAGTTACAACCTTATTATAATCCATCCAGCTGTGTTGGACTGGTTGGCTCGAGTTCTTGACAGCTGTGGATGGCAGGGAAATCTCTGCCCTGTTAAAGGCAGTTCTGGCAGTGCCAGGTATTCAAGATGAAATGGAGGTGGGGGGAAGAAACATGGCTATGACATTTCTACTGATATCATCTGCCACTGAGTGATCACTGTGGGCTTTTTTTCTTCCTAAAATGTGTAACTCTGTGTAGTTTGGATTTTTTTTTTTGGCCTGTTTGCTGTCTATAGTAGGTGCTAAGGCTGCATTTAGTAGATCAGGTGAGGGTAAGAGGTAAAGGTGCTGCTTTCTAAGAGGGAGAATGGATACACAACAAATACAAATGATTTAGAAAATGCTACTTTTGTAGCTGTGATCATGGCATTACTGAGGGCTTTTAATACTCAAAGCAACGTCAATGCACTCTGACCAAGAGGAGAAACTGCAATAGTAGGTAACATTTTTACCCTGCCAGGAAAAGGCAGGCTGGTATCTCATGTTTTCAAGTAATTTTTCATCTCATTTTTCCAAATATGCACTCTAAAGGTACTTGTGCGGTCAGGGGGAGACTGACCTTTCTGGTGCAAGTTAAGGTTGTGAGTGTTTTTGTACATGTAGTTGCTCAGTCTTGCAGGAAGCAGAGCAGTTCCAGAGAAAAAACAGTTGTGTTCCTGGAAGGCCAGGATTTGAGGCAGTGATACGCTAAATGCTGAATGAGGCACATCAAAATACATGGAGGCATAGGTGGAAATTAAAAGAAGGAAAAACCCAAGGTATCTAGTTTTGTTGCCCATTATCTGCTAGGACTCCAGAATCTCCAGAGAAAGTAACTCCATCTCAAAATTCCTAAGGTCTTATGTTTGTGAAATGGGGACAATAAGCAAAGTGCCTTGAGTTTGAGGGATAAAAAGGTGCTATATAAAGATTGAGTTTTGTCACTATTAATAATAGCATGATTATTGATTTATTCTCACTGTAATTTTTACATCAGACATAATTACTGTTTTTCTGTGGATGGTGTAGGATGCATAAAGGTGCAAAAATATTATAATTTCTCTGAAGGTATTGCTCACAGGCAGCCTGTAAAGATTTAGAATTCTTTGCTTTGTCCTGGTACGTAACATAGCCTGTAGCAGTAAAGTCCTTTCAGATCAATGTATTTCAGCAGAATTGTTCAGTACTTTCCCAGTAAATGATCAACTAATAAAACACACTTGAAAAGGAAACCAACATTTACTTTCTATTTTTGAAGTTGTCTCGTATTTTGCAAAACAAGATGGAAGAGGCTAGATCTTTAGCATCCACATCTAAAGAACAGTGTGTCTTATGCTTAACTGATGTCGGTAGAAGAAAACAGATAAGAAGAGTTACATTTCTTATTCTCACCATTGCATCTCAATTACTCTTGTTGTAGCTGACTTTTATGCAGAAGGTGCATAAGAATGTCTGGCCATCTCTTTGCATCAGTTTTGTTTGTCTTTGCATCAGGAGTGGCAGTGTTCAGGTCTTATCTCTAGACTAGTAATGCCTTTCCTGTCAAGTGTCTCCTTTTCAGTTTCGCTGGCTCAAATACAATAAAATGCATTTAAATTTGAAAACTTAAGCATGCTCTTAGCAGTCTCTAGATTTGGAAAAAACTGGTAGCTGGCTTGTTTAGTGAACAACCCTTGACTGCAATCTCTAATCTCAGAACTGGTTGCTGGGCTCACCTGCCTTCTTTCAGTGCTGTTGCTGAGCTCAAACGGGCAAGACTCAGGCAGATAACTGTGACGCTGAGTGGAACTGGAAATGTGTATGTAGATGTTATTTTTGGCTAGCGCTTTTTTTTTCCCCCTCTTTGGTGCAAATGTGATGAATAATCACCGTCACTAAACTCGTTGGAAGCAGGTGGAATAACATGTTACACCAAGGACAGAAAGTGTTTTCAGTGTGAAAGAAGTCTTGGAGTTTCCTAAACACTTGCAGGAGGAAGACTTTCTTCCTGAAACTTCAGGAGGTGGATGGAGACTTACTGGGCTGTGTATCCATCCCTTGACTCTTGGTAACTTTACCTAAGCGTTTAATAGGTGCTAGAGAAATAAGTGTAACCAGAGAACCATAATGCTTCTCAGAAAGTAGCTTTTTGAGATGCGGCACTGTCCATTTTGTGCCACTCTGGTAGCCCTGCTAAAGCAGCTCAGAGCGAATCCCTCCATCACAAATGCATAAAATGGGTCGAGAAAATGGATTATAAATGTACCTCTCCCTCCCACATCACTAAATTCTTTTCCTCTTTCCTACCCACTACCCTTTATATCAGTAACATTACTGGATATACATCTGGGAAATTAGCAGAAGGTTTGTTTTACTTCTTTTCAAAGTGTTTTCATGGTTTTAGGTGAGTGTTTGACTTATGTTCGTTGGCCCTTGCACAAGAGACTGTGAAAGCTATTTCCTTTTTCCTTAATTAGAGCATACGGAATATCAGGTTTCTGAGCAGTGAATTTCCTCTCAGGAGATAGGTGAGCATATGTGGTAGAAGTGGTTGTTTTTGTAGACTTGAGAAGTTGGTCCTTCTGTACTTTCCAGATACTTTCTTAAGCCAAGCTTGTACTTTTCATACAGACAGAAGTGCAGTCTTCCCACCCACCCCCTTTTTTTTTTTTCTTTTTGGAGTTAAATAGACAAGTGGAGGGTTAGAAATATCTGAGTAAATTCCTAGGAGAGTGGTAGTAGGAGCGTGGTAGCAAACATGAAGGCAATGGGCCAACCTAGTTTGTGTGTGTAACTTGATTTGAGTCAGCAGAGCTCCACCAAAGCTAAAGCCAGCCCTCTGCTTTTATGCTGGTATTTTCATGCATGACTTATTTGCGGTGCTGGTGAGAAAGGGAAGAAAAAGAAAAAGGGAGAGACGTTTCCCTTTCTTTGCTCATGTCCTGGTTTTTAAGGTCATGTATTTTTATAACTGCTGGTTTGCCTGTGTGGGTGGGCAGGTATGAGTCTCGGTCTGTCTTCTCCTTGTGCAATGTCAGGGGGAAGTTCAGGTTGGTGCGCTGCCGGGGCCAGCCCACATCCTTCACCCACGCAGCCCCGTGAAGCAGTTGCACACATCAATCAGGGAAAACCCTCAGCTCTGCGCACCGTTGGAGCAGGTGTGTGAGCTCATGGTGACATCAGATGACTGTCACGTTGTCACGGGGCGGCCACTGGTGCCTGGCACGTGTTCTGTGTGCAACAGGTCTACCTCCCAAAGCAAAAGATCATCTTTGATGCAAAACATACAGCTCCAACACTCAGACCACCGATACCCATCCTTTCCTCTCGCGGATACCCTGGGGTAGAGCGGAGGGAGAGAAGAGTGAGGAGAATGATTTTGCAAAAAATTGCAAATCTCCATGCAAAAACCCCTGCCTAGTGCCATGCTCTTAAAATTGTCAACCCGTCACAAGCATTGCAGAGGGAGGAAGGGAAGACCAAGGCTGTATCCAGCAAAAAGGGAAGCTGGCTAGATCAGTTGTGACCCAAGGATTGGAGAGTTCTTGAAGCACAGGCAGATGCTGTGCTGTGGGGAAAAGTTCTTGCAAAGCTACTGCTTTTATGTCCATTTAGTGTTGTTGTTTTTTTTAAAGCGCCAATACTGCACCTTGTTTTCTTTCCTTGAAAGATGAACCTGGAATAAACGCACACTCACCCTACCCAACTCTCTTTATTTTGGCATCTCAGAGTTTGTAGTATACCAACACCTAGCTGTAAATAAATTACTGTATGAAGTGAAAATACTCTGTGCTTCCTCAAGTGGAGCTGTTGGCTTTTTCCAGGTCCTACCTACCTGGACCACCTCTGTTACAGAGTGTGAGGCAAATCCTGTCCCTCTGTGCCCAGCTAAGTGTGGAAGTGCATCACTGGCTTAATTTGCCCCTGGGAATTCAGTAGAGTGGCTCTAGGTTGTATGAGTACATATGAGAGACGAATTTGGTGTCAGCTTCTGGCACTTCAAATAGGATATCTGTATACATAGCTGTTATTTTGCTAAATGAATGGAGTATATTGGAACAAGTTATTCTTGGAACATATGCCAGTGGGCAGAGGAGGAAATCCAAGAGCGCTGAGATGGTAGGTGCCTCCAGTCCTCCAGTCCTGGGCATGCTCTTAGACAGTTGGCAGAGTGACGTCTCCACCATGTAGGGGTGGGGTGGGGTTTCAAAAGTTTAATATCACAAAAAATGGAGTTTAGGGCATCTTTCAATCTGCCTGTAGCACTCTAACCCCTCAGCGCCTTGGGGACAGGATGCATGTGTACCATCCTTCCAGTTGCAATCCAAACCTTGCTTATGAACAAGTGTATGTAGAAACTCAGAGAATTTAACTTTTAAATGAAATGGCTTATCCAATTATTTTATCTTTACATGAAAGCAAGAGAAAGCAAGATTTTAAGAAAGAGTGGTGTTAATCATTATAGACATCCTTTCTAAGGAAAAAAAAAGCAATTTTTCATCCATTAAAACATTGAAGCCTTCCTGATTCAGTGTATTCACAGACATGTAAAAATTACAGGGTAAGGGCCTAGTTGGGAACAAATTCCCCTTATATTGCCATGCCAACAGTGTTCATGCTGCTCCATTTCACCTACAGATAATAATAGAGATAGGTGCCTAGACCCAGGAAAGGAGGCAGCTTCAGTTCTGCTGTGCACAGTTCTTAGATACAGTAGAGCAATTCTGACTCCTACAAGATATTTCCAGCTTTGAAACACTGTTCTGTTTTGTTTGGTGATGAAAGGTAATGACTTAGCAAGTGTATAATTGAATGTTGCCATGAATGTTAGTTTACGTAGATAAAGAGACCATCTTCAGCTACTTTACATAACGTTTTGTTGGTGTGACTTATGCGAAAGGGATCTGAGTCCTTCTGCTTTAGGATGTGAACTCACCACCAACCAAAGAGTTGAGAAGAATCTTCCTGTAGGGAGAAGTGTTCTCTTCCACCACCCCACCCTTTTGTTTTTCTTTTCTGCCAGCCTCTCTTGAAAACAAACTCCTAGGCCAGCTGCTTCAGTGTTACGGTTTTTTGCTGTTCCTATAGAAGTCGGTCCCTGCTTGTTTCACACTCAGGAGCCACATGGGTAGTGGTGGCCCTGCTTTAAGGTGTAGGAACTGCTTTCCATGCACTTGGATAACATCGCACAGATGCTGAACCGCAGGCTGAAGCACAGGAGAATAACCATGCGATGGTCACGGAGGGGTTGCAGCACGCTTGACTTTACCAGCTCTGTTTTGCTACTTTATCATACAAATGAGCTCGCTCTCCTAATCAGGTTTTCACACAGTGAGGGTGGAACAGGCTGGTACAGATGGCAGGAGAACTGAAGGGGGGTGGGGAGAGAGGGGGAAGAAAAGAAAAAAAGAAGAAAAATATTTGTCAGGCTTGATAGTGTTAATGAAAACATAAAGAAAGAAAGGAGGAAAGCAATGTTTGGAGAGCAAAGAGTGACCTGACAAACGTGACCTCTGTTTTTCCCAAGGGCTTCTGACTTTGAAACCAAAGCTGGCTTTAATGTTCACCAGGTGATATCAGGGTGTTCTGATTCCCTTTAAGGAAGGGAATTAGCCTTATAGTTTCAGCATCTGCACTTCAGTGAACTTCAGTGACAGGGTGTATTCTTGTTCAGATCATAACCCTTGAGGTTCAAAGGCCATGAGCAGCTCAATAATTAATTCTGTTACTTCCACAGGAGGCAATGAACACAGACCTGTACTTCACACAGATTTTGCCACAGGAGCCTTTCCAGTCCTGTCCCTGCTTGAACAAGGTCTGCCTGAGCATCTCTGAACAGCCGGCCGGAGCAACTGGAAAGCTAGGCAGATGCAG
This sequence comes from Phoebastria nigripes, assembly GCA_035582835.1. Lineage (NCBI taxonomy): Eukaryota > Metazoa > Chordata > Aves > Procellariiformes > Diomedeidae > Phoebastria > Phoebastria nigripes. The sequence goes on along the minus strand of JAYKAV010002842.1, from coordinate 773,835 downwards.
CGCAGAAGCAGTGCTGGCAGTAAGATTATTCCTCATGCTAAAATAATGCTTTAAAGTTCATATTTTGTCAGCTGAGATTATAGTACAATTTCGTGGAAGAAGTGAGATGTTATTTTGCTCAAGATATATGGGTCTTTGTCCCCTGTTGTTATATAAGCAAATTGTTGTTACTTATCATCCTCTTTCTGGCTGCTTCCTCTCCGTGGGTAATTGTGCCTCTGATATTACCTAGATATCTCAGCCCTGCTTGTGACCTGAGTGTCRCATATAGATTTTAGCTCTTCAGGTGATTGTCTTGTCCTGCAGAAGACAGATTTATAGGAATATTGCATATTGTCAGCCAGAGGAAACGACCTACTGATCGGTGGGGTCTTTGCTCCCCCCACCCCTCGCCCCTTTCCTCTGAGAGGCCCAAGAGCCAACCGTTCCTGAATGGCTCCCCCTCCCCTTGTGAGGCTCAGGACATTCAAGCAGCTCATCTAATCCCCTGGTGCAGAGGCTGTGTTGCAGCAGGGAGGAAGGTAGGGTAGGCAACGTGTCCTCAACAGAAGATTTTTTKGGGGGGGAGGACCTAGGGCTATCCAAGGGCCAGCTCAAGATCACTGAAGTGCTGGCCACTGGAGTAGTGGGGTGGGCAAGACGGCCTTGAGAGGCCACATCCAACGACGACTCTGCAATATCTGTGGTTCTCTCAGCCTCAGTACTGTAGCAAATGGATGCTTTAGGAACAGAATATAATAGTATCTCTAACACCTCTAGTTGTACTGCAGGACCGTGTGGGTCCAGAAGTGCAACAGGATGACCACTCCTTCTACTCATCTGTACGAGACCTCCTGCACCCAATATCTGTTCTATGGTCACCTCCTGCACCCAATTATCTGTTCTACAGTCCATTCATTTAAAAGTGTAGGACCAAAGCAAGTTCAACAAGAGATTTGGGATGCTGTTGTGCACCAAAGATCCAAGACAGCTAGCGTTCGCTGAACTAAACATGATGATGTTGTTGTTATTAATAATTGCATTTCATATTGTGGCATAAAATGCAGCTTGTCTTTATCTTTGTGTAGAAGTGTTCAGTTTATACTGTAGTAGTGCTTCTTATTTGAAGTGGAAAATTGCTGCATAAAGTTGTATTTGCATCCAGAGGGAGCATTTTATTAATTAGTAAATAATGATACGATGAAATTGAAGCCTACTGCCTTTTCTTTTTCAGTCTTACTTTGAGGAGTGCATGCTATAAAATTGTATGCACAAATAAATGGTTGTCCCTGTGTCCCTAAAAACTTAGGCAGACATGTTGCAATATGATTTAATTTTAATGGCAATGACAGTTTAGAAAGGAAATGCTATCCCAAGATAGACAAGGAATATAGCAATAAGAATGTACTTTTATGAGTTTAAAATAGAATATTAGAAGCATATTCCTATAAACCAGAGTCAAAATATTAACATGCAGATATATACATATGTATTAATATCTTGTTAGCATTAAAATATGTTTGGAAATTGTCTGGAAAATTTCCAACCCAGGCACAAAATCTAGGTACCTGTTCTTTTTACTTCATGTTAGGATAAAAAGCTTGCATTTGGTGAGGGGAATTTAGCAATGCTACAGGCATTGCTGTGGGTTTTGGGGCCGATTATAATCACTAGGGAGATTGAAGTGTGTTGAAAGACAGAAAATCTCAACAAGCCTTTAAAATGAATTGTTGAAGTCCTCTAAGGTGATTTTAGAATAAAGGTATCTGAATGCATTCATACATGTGGGGAAATCTGAGTGCATATGTGCATTGCTGGGCCCTGGTCTAATTTCATGTAATAGTACCATGAACTAAGCCTGTGTTACTGTAAAGTGCGTGTTGACTTGGATAGCGCCTTCCGAATCAATTCAGAGCCCTTATTAGTATAAGGACACTTCTGCTGAAGAACGTGGGCCGCCTTCAGTTACACTGAGTGATTTTTAAGGATGTTTCAACATTGGGGACAGGATAATAGAGCTTGGAGAAGAATGTTTCAAAGTTGATTTGAATGGATAAGAACAACCAGTCCATCCTGGAAATAATATTGACATGATTTTTTGTATTTAAGTTGTTTTTCATGTAGTTAAAAATAGTATTTTAGTATTTCTGAAGTCTTCTCTAGTTTGTGTTCAGCAGCAAATTCTGGAAAATTCACAAGCAGCTGCAAAAAGAAGAGTAGTAATTCAAGAGGAAGCTGCCTCAATATTTACAGCTGAAAGGTTCTCCTGCTGCATTTCCAAATTTAACTTTCAGCTTCACTTCCCCATAGCATAGTTCTGATTATATTGTGTAATGAACAACATCTGATATAATCTTTACTACTTTTCTTTCTTTTTGCACAAAGGAAAGTATTTTGTTGTTATGGTAGAAGGAAAAAATACTCTGAAATGTTTTTCTAGCACAGCTAGAAAAAGTAGAAGGTAGAAAACAATTTTCACTATTTGTATTAAGAAAACATCAAATAATTCAAATATACACATGGGGAAAAATTCTTCTGAAACTTCAGCTGTGCTTCTAGTTTTCAGTCGTACCAGTTATTGGTGATGAATCTTTCTATGTTTGTATGAGCGAACAGAGGAATGCTTACACTGAGATGTCCTGAAGTTAGTGTTCTGGATGTATTTTGCCTGGTTGTATTTACATTTGTTTTACTACTACTGCAAATCACAGTAGTTGCAAATCAGCCCACAAGGTTATGAAGACATAAGTAAGCCAATGAGTTCATGAGTTTGAAATATTACCCCCATAGTTTTCTACATAATTTTTTTCATGTGGTAAAGTGGATATGAATTGCCAATGAGTGCTACAGTAGGTCAAGTTTGCATCATCAATTATTTTGTGTCTTTGAGGTATTTTGAATATCACATATATTTAATATATATATAAAAATATATTTGAAGAGGTCTGTGGTGGTTTTCTGTGCACATATCTGATGAAAACTTTGTTTACAAATGACAGCTCTTTCTCTTGTTGTCCAGCTATCCACAAATAAAAAGCAAAATGGGAGAGAGTAATCATTATTATTTATTAAATTCAGCATGTTTACTGCATGTGCCTATTTGTTCACGTTAGCAATTCACTGCTAGTGACAACCTGCTCCCTGAGCAGTAATTCCACCTACAATCTTAAGTGTGAAAGTACTGGGCTAGATGTAATTAAACTTCAAAATCTGGAACAGTTGTTCATTTTAGTGGCTGCTTCCTTTGAAAATTCCTTTAAGATTAGTGGGACGTTAAGACCCATGGAAGTGAAAATGCATTTCTTGACCCCAGGGACAAGAGAAGACAGGCATGGTACTGCAATGGTTACAGCAGAGACGGGTGATGTCAAGATGACAAAGCTCTTGGGGAGATATTCATGCCACAATTGCTGCGTTCCAGGTGCAGCAGCTTAAAAAAAAAAATCTGAAACTCCTTTGGATCATTCCTTAAAAAAAAAAAAAAAAAAGATTGTGGTGATGAAGCCCAGAGTGATTTTTTTTTAGCTCTGCTATTGACCTGTGAGTTCCTAAAGCGGGGGGGGGAAAGGTTGGATAGTGAAATGCCAGCATACCTTTGTCTAGAGCGTGCTGATGGGCGTAGATGTAATAATGTTGTAGCATGCCATATGAAGAAGAGGTAGAGTAGATGGGTACATCTGCTGACAATCTTTCTTTTTAATTTGGAGCCACCTGAAGGCAGTAAGTAGCTGAATAATAACCTGATCCCCATATGGCTTCCGTTCTTTCAGAGTAATAGTGTGCAGGGAGGGGGCGGGGAAAGAGTCTACTTTTAGCTCTGGCTTCTGTTTGCCTCTTTGTGAGCCTGAGAACGTTTCCTGTCTGCTTGGCGATGGGAAATGTAACCAAAACAGACGTCGCTGAGTGACATTTCTCATGCCTGGGTTTCTGCATTGGGTTTTCTGTACCACCTTAGAGATGTTGCAACATGCATGAAGGGGGAAGGAGGCCAGATCTTTAGCATGATTTTCAGCTAACTCGCTGTAATATTTTACCTTGTTGGCTTCTCAGCATATATTGTACTGTATCTAAAATATATTTCCCAATTATAATTCCTTACAGTCCAGTATTGCAAAAAGCAGGTGAATATTGTGCTTTAAAGTACACGTAGTTTTGCGAGTGGCACATTTTGAAATAAGGAGTTTTGCTTTGGTCTAGAATTTATACATAGACTCTCTACTTATAGTTTTCTCATTTTTGCTTCTGTATGTCCCCATACTTTCCTTCCTGTCTGTGTTCTCTTATTTCCTCTCGAAATTATAGATATGCTGGAACAACTGTTTTCATTGAAAAGGGCTTTACTTTTGGGGATAGTCTATGACCATTTTAAGAAAGGTCAACAGTTCACAAGGGTGTTGCTGAACATGGGATTATATGAAATGTGGCTTTAGGAAAAAGAAAACAAAATCAGCAGTCCTCAGCACCCTGTAATCTTTAGATGGATAGTACTAGGAAGAAATGCCCATCCTGCTTGTTTTTCTAAGAAGGTTTTATGCCAGATTATAGCCCTTGCCCTGTCTCTGCCAAAATAAGTTTTGCAATGCAAATTCACCCATCATGAGGAGGGCAAGGTGAAAAAAGGAGGATGAGCGAGTGCAGAAAGGAACAACAGAGAGAGAATTTGTACTTTGGCTGTGTTTAGTATTGATGCTATGCTAAATCATTGTAAACACAGGTTAGGATTGCCGATTGGGAAGCAATATCAATATTGGCATCTTTACTAGTATCTGTTGCCCTATTGAATTGTTTAGTCGCTTTTATGAGAGAATGTGAAGATATGCAACTCTTTAGGAAGAATTTGGGAAGGAGACAGTCAAGTCACCTCCTTTTTTTGGTCTGTGCAAACAGATATACATGTATTTATTGGAGATGAGAATTCAAAGTTATGGATTTGAAGGCACACAGGCACAGAGTAGTTAGAGTTGGACTTCTGTGAGAAATTGTACTGTTTTTTTCTACTTGGAAAAATGTGAAATCCTGAAACATACTTCACTGACCATTTATCACTCCTTTTGCTTACCTCTAGAAAATAAAGTCTAGGCTGCTCTTTGTCGACTTTCTGTAATTCTGTCTCCTGCTTGCTGCGTCTTCTGGTTCAGCAGTGCATGGGAGACATAATCGCGCAGTAAAACTCCAGCTTCTCCTCATCTGCGTGTCATCAGGGAAAATGTGCACTGTGGGTGAAGGGTTTCCAGAAACCCCAATCCCAGCATGAAAGCAGCTGGGAACTCCATCCTCGGAACGCTGCTTTAGGACCTTAAAAATTAATCTTCCTTGCCCCCAGTGGGATTTCAGGCCCCACAGAAGTCCATTACCTGTCCCTACATAGGCATGAACAACAACTCAAAAGTTTCTACAATGTTGTGAGTGCTAAGGTGTTTAAGTTGCATGTATTGAGTATATGTTTATCTATCCATAATTCTTTTCAAATCAGGACATAGGCTTGGTATCATGCATTCAATGCCTTTGTATTCCTCTGCATGTTGCTTCCAAGGTCAGTTTTGCTGTTAATACTTTATCTTTTGAGAATGTTGGATAAGGAATGCATTCGATATGGCAAATTCTTGCTTTTCTACATATTGTCTAGTTGGATGTTCCTCGCAGAACAGTGTGATGAAGCTAAGACACAGTTTGTTTCACCTGGTAGGGAAGGTTGTGAAATTCTATTTGGAAATAATGATACTATGATGTTATTCCATGTTTGAGAGAGATCTGGTACCTGTATTAAACCAGAAAGGCTGGTGGACAGAAGGGCTATGTCTGTACTAAGAAGTTAAATGTGTCTGGGAGTGTCCTCTGGCGCTGAGGTTATGGAGAGCCCATGTGCATATCATACAACTCTTACTCTCCAAAAGAAGGTGGCCACATCCAAACTGCCTTACRGGATTTATCCCTGGGCTGTGTTTTTCCCCTGTGGTGCCGGGGAAAGTGCTGGCAAGCCTGTGCCAAACCTGTGCCAAGGATAGTCTAATAACTGAACTGCAGAGACAATTAAAGTCTACTGTCTGGGATTGCTTCTTGGCACTGGTTAATTTACTGATGTAGAAGCGGCCAACGAGGAATGTCTGGTTGTTTATCTCCAGTTATCCTGTTTACTGAGGATCAGCACTCCAACGGGTGCGTTTCCTGCATTTGGGAACTCATTTTGTCTTAGCTGAAGACTTCGTTAAGGTTTTGCATTAAAATGACACCCATGTTACTTCTGCATATCTCTTGGGGAGAAAAAAAAAAAAAGGGAAGAATAAGCCTGAAGTGAGCGTAACACTGGCCACTGTACATGAGGCCAGTAATGATGGGAGTGAAAGAGCTTGCCTTTTCCCTGAGGTATTTTTTTGCCCTTCCTTTAGGATTTCAGGGGATGATAGTGACTTCTTTTCACCATAATATATAGTGCATTTCTGCTGGGTGCTTCACGTGCATGCCTGGTGTGTGTATATATATGCATAGACACACACACACATACATTGCCCATTTATAGAGCAGATCTGTAGTAGCTGTGTATGATTTTGGGGCGGTTGGTATTAAGTGATAGTGACAGGTCACGTGAATGCTGAGGCTCAGACCCAGCAGGAGGCGGTGCATATGCATCTTCAGCATTAACACAACTGACAACCACTCAATAGAAGGGTGGCCGGGCCTTTCCTTAGGAAACATATGCCAAAACTATTATCGGAGACTACGTCATGGCCTGCGGCAAACTGGACAGGATGTTAATGAGGAGGGAATTGTGGAAGAAGGAATCGGAGTGCATCCCATATTATCAAAACAGAATGCTGAATAAACAGATTATTTCCATTACCATGCCCTGTCAGCAATCTTGGTATTTTGATCTTTATCAGGTTTATGCTGATAAAGGTTTATTTTTCATTACTTAGTTGATACAGGTTTGGGGGTGTTTTAAGTGCAATAAATAAATAAATAAATGCATACATCTGGGAGGCTATAAAAGACCCTGTGGACCCAGGACAGCTCATTATTTCTCCTTGACGAAGAAATCTTGGGTGCATCCTGTGATGTCTGTGACAGTGTGTAAGGAGGCACACCACGATGTCAAGCCCAGAGTCATAATTCTGTCTTATCTGCTGCAATAATGAGACTTTTTGAACTACTGAACTCAGCAGAAGTTATAGGTGTAAAGAAAATGGTTTGTGTTTTGCAACTATTTACAACAGGTGGAGACCAGGGAATTTGAACTGGTTATTTTTTCATTCGAGGACCACGTATCAGAACCTGAACTTAAAATTTAAGTTGTGTTGATGATTCCAACAGTGTCTGGCACTAACTTAATTTCATATTTGGCAATTTTCTTCTGTAGTCCTTGATTGGAGGTTCAATATTTTATTGCTTACTTTGCTTCTAGTTGTTTTTCCTTTATCTTTTTCTTCCTGTCCCTCTCCCCCTCCCTGGTTTGCCTGAGTAGCAAGAGTGAGATAGATAGCCAAAATAAATACCCTTGGAGATAACAGCTGTCCATTTAAAGTATTTTGTGTGTGTGTGTTTTAGAAAGCAAAATACCAAAACAATATCAAACCTCATATTTTTTTCCAAGACGCCAACTGTTAGGAGGTTGCATTTTTATGGATTGATCAGAAGTTCAACATTAACATTAGTTTCATGTCCCTTGAAAGGTTAGGTTGGTTCTCTGTTTATTCATAAAATTAATTAAATATAGCCAATGTCACAGTGAGTTCATCTTATCATTAATTTTCAGCTGCCTTGTCTTCACCAGACAATGAATGTATTTTTTCGTACATCTTAGCTAACGTGCAGTAACTAACATGAGGTAAGCTGTAGTTGTAATACGAGTTATCAGGATGACGTGGCTCTTGGCCTCTTGGCTAAGTATTCACAAACCCCCTTGTCTGTTACGGTTTTACCAAATGTCAGCTAATATGCGCTAAGAATAGGTCTTGCTGCCTGCCGCCCCGACAGGAATGACCTCAGCCCTGACCTGGATCTTCCCTGTCTCGGGGTGCAGAGATGGCTCACGTGCTGGAGCCATTCCAGCCCCGGCCCCTCAGCCCCCTGAGGTGCAGATCCGTGCCCCTGTCTGCTAGAAATGAGACATTTGGTGTTGCAAAACCCATCAAACAGCCCTCGATTGGCAGTCACTGTCACTCATTATCAATCTGAGCTTGATTTGAGGAACCAGCTATTGGTAAAGGGCCATCTAAAACATCTCTTGTTTGTTCGTAAACTTTCCTTTGCAGGGAAAATGCCTCTAAATATCAGGTACTTAAGAAAGGGAGAAGTTGGATCTGATCTGTTTGTTTATGTACCATATCGTCATTCCAGGTGACCTAGTTTAGGATTGTGATGAGATCTGAAGAGCAGAGTATTGAAAATGTTGTTTGTGAGAGCCTGTGTGCCAGAACAATATGGGGTAAAATCATCTTAATGAGATGCTGGATCATCTGCGGAATACATCTCTCGGTAAATACAGTGGATTTATTTTCCTTAAGAGGAACACAACAAGCATCTCACAGGAATGCACTTTCATAAGGCTGAAAGAAAATAAGTAGAGGTTTTGGTTCTTTTAAAGCTTGAGCAGAAGCAATTTTCTGCAGTACTCCACAGTTGCAGCCATCGTGATTAAACAGTTGTTATTGCCAGCCTGCTCTAGATTCACGCATAGTGATGGGACATCGAACAAAAAACTTCTGTCATACTCTGGAAATAAAATAACTGTTCTTTGTTTGGCAAAATAAGCATGGAGGTGTTGTTTTATTATTGTAAACCAAGATCCAGAACCTGAGAGTCCAAAATAGTACTGTAGCTTCCAGCTAAAAATCCAGGCCTGTCAGGTGGTATCACATCCACTCCCTTTTCAGCTTTATTTGACCCAAGAGGAAATTCGTTGAAATGCTTGCTAACCTTTGCTGAACAAGAGGAGTGACTTAATAAACATGATTTTTCCCTGGGGAGTTTTACTGCCTGGCCTAGGTTTAGGCAAGGTTTCCCCCTTGACATTTTTCTACCCATGTTCTGAGTCTTCCAAGGAACACAGCAGTAGGTCTCAACGAGACAAGTTGCATTGGYGTTCCCCTGGAAGAAGCATAGTATTTGTTGATCAGAGCCTTAGCAAAAAAATTACACTACGTATAAGCCAATAAGAAAGGCAGATTTTTACCGTTCTGAATTTGCAAGGGGAGTCTCATAAACCTTATGAGTTTTCATTATCTCATTCTTTATAGGGAAAATGTAAAGTTATGTACAATGGCTAGGAAACAGAATGTATTTTGCTTTTCCTTAATGCATCCTGCTAGTAAACTTGTACTGACTGCAGGTCATGTTATAATATGAATGAATAAAAGATGAATGAGTAAAGGTTATTTACAGAAGGGAAGTTGCCTTACTATATGTTTTCCCATCCTGATTCTGGTTGATGGCATCCTCTAGTTAATTGGTTAACTTCAGCGAGTAAAACTCATAATAACCTGTTACTGTTATTCAAAATATTAAAAAAAAAATCCAGGTTTTCTCACTTTTCTGTCCTTGCTCAGGGTGAAATCCACATTACTCAAACTGAACACATGCAAGACACTATTGATTTTTCTCCTCTTGGTCTACATCCATCAACCAGAATAAATTCCATATTGAAATAATAAGTATGCCTTCCCACCCAGAGAATGGCATTGCATTCCTTTTCACTTACAGACATGAAGAATTATTTGTGCTTGCTTGTTTGCCGTGTCAGAACTGAAGAACATGTTAGCATTTCTTTGCAACTCATGTGCCACCACAAAGGCTCTTTTCTTGATAGAAGTCCTCCACGTTTTAATTGTTCCACTACTGCCTGAGTCACTGTAAACGCACATCTCAGTCCAAGGGTATATACTAGAAATGCAACTGATAGCTTATTTAATAGACTTGCAGACTCTAAGTAAATAACACAGCTGCACCAATAAGAGGTGAAAATTCAGCCACAATTTTAAAGATGTATTGGTCTGGCTGCTGGTAACATTTTTCTTGTTTTTAAAGCCAGTGTTTTGCATGTGTGACAGAAAAGAATTCTTTTTGGTTGGTTGGATAACTCATTCTCTATGGCAAACAATGGTAATGAACATAAAGCCATTATTTGTCAAATCATTTTAGCTTAGTTTTCTGTTATACCCGGATTTAACTCTGCTCTGCGTTCTTATGTGTACACCACATTATTTTGCTCATTACTGCTTAACTGTCATGCAAGTAGTACCCACCCTTGTACCATTATTGGACAGGAAATTTATAGAGCACAGGTCATTGTTATCCAAATAAGCTCATTGTTGTGATTTTAATACAGGAAAGTGAAATATGGTTAATATGTGATGTTCTAGTATTTTTAAATGATTCCTTTGGCTTTCAAAGAGTGTAGTTCACTCTTCTGGGCCAAAGAAGCTACTTCATTCTTAATACTTCATACTTGATTTTTTAAGAGTTATCAAACTGTGGAAAGAGTTTTGTTGGTTTTCTTGACTTAGTATACTTTAACTTCAAATACAGGATTGAAGGGGTTTTTTTTTCCTATTATTGTTTCTGGGTAGGATTTCTTTAGAGATAATGGGAGCATTGTAGCTTCAGTTAACACAGCGTGGGGTGATGCCTTATTGCTTTAACTTTGATGTAAATAAAATTAGGGATTCTAGCTGATCATTTGCATAAATAGTACTTAATTTAACTTTCTCCTCCATAGCTTTTTCTAGCCGATGACTTGAAGGTAGACACAGAAAAAACCTTCAGCTATCGAGTTCTGACTAATGCATTTTAGAATTCTGGTTTGCATCACCTAATGTACATCTTCTTACCTTGATTAAGATTCATTTCCCACCATGCTACATTTTGATCAGCATAAGATGCGTCGAAGTATACATGTACAACCATAAAAGACTTTTAGCATATGCGTTAGCTAAGACATGCTAACAGCTCACTTTTAAATCTTAGTCTAGACAAAGCCTATGGCACTATTCTACATTGACTTGTGTACAAATAAGGGAAGACCTTTAACTCTGTCCTTGGATGCTCAGCCTGCCATTGGCACATCAACCTGTCTTTTTTTATGATTCATAGTCTAATGAATAATTTTGTTTCCCGTGTGTCAACCAGAAGAAGAACTGAGTCTGTTCTTTTAGAGCTGTGTTGGTAAGTGGAAAGTCATAAAACTGAAACTTATGCAGGTGAATTACCGCTGTTAATGTACTGACTGAGGCTTAAATCAAAAAATGAATTTGCTTGCTTGCAAAAGATACCGTTACAAAATTTTCCTGGAAAATTGTTCTGTGCGTATTGTGTCTTGGTAACTGTAATATTCACAATGCGCAGTCTGTTTTCAATAATTATACATACCTAGCATGCGCATTATATTTATTGTGGAACAGCTTACTACTATACGTATTACACAGAGATTTTGTATTCTTACCAAAATTGACATGGTAATAATGTATCCTTCAGTATTTTGTGGCAATTTTACATTGGTACAAAATACTGCTACTTCAACCTGGAATTAATTTCTTACAGCGGATATTTCTGTCCCCCTCCCTGTTCCTTTGAATGACGCTTAAGGGCCTCTATAAGTGTGTGGGGATACAAAACAGACATTAGGAGAGAAAATGAAGCAGGAGATGACACTGGTTCTTACCAAGGGCTGATTATGCTTCTGAGAGCTGGATCTTGGCAGTAAAGTACCTTAAGCCCCGAGGGGAGTTTCGTAGCTGTTGTTGATTTATAATATTTGATATACTGAAAAGAAGGAATCCTGCCTAGTACAGTGTATGTAATGCTGATAAACCTTTACAAATGAAAATATAATGTGTGTTTAGATCTGAAAATTGGGATATTTTGATCGATACCACCGCAAATGCATTGTTATTGAATAGCAGTAATAACCAACGAAACAAGAGCAAGAGCAGCTGAAGAAAAAATCTGTCTCTCTTTCCCCCAAAGAACACTACTTGAATACACTTGCTGCTTATAGAGCATTATTGACACGACTTTTGTTAACAGTGAAGATCACATCCTTCTCTGGTCCCAGAAGACCATCTTTTTAATAGCCATCTCCCTTTCCAGATTCCTGAAGTAGGAAGGGATTCATAGGTGATATATGACAATAGAAAAGTTCTGATTTCTAGGGCTGAAGAAGAGTTCTTTTACACACAGATAACTTGTTAAACTGGGTGATTAAGAGATTTTGGTCAGTTAAATTGCTTTTGGCTTTTCCGTCATGCTGAGTTGATTAGTTAATATTAGGAGAGAAAAGAAATGAGATACAAATGTAACAAGCAGCAAGTGAGTAAAAGACTTACTGTAGTCTGCTGTGACTGGAGGATATTACAGAAATTGTGATGTGGAAGCACTTAGGGGTTTTCCATTGAACAATGTACTTAAAATCTTACAGGAGCAAAACCAAAGCATATATGAGTCAATGATAAACCGTATGGTTACCCATATGTCTGAGATTCTGTCCTGACCCTGGAGGAGATCCAGTAATTTGAGCTGAACCCAAGTACCAAGTATTTTTAAGTGGCTAGTCAGTTCTCTGAGAAAATGCAGGATACRTACGTAAGTGTCACAGCAAGAGAAAATAATACAGTAAACCTATATAATTTTCTTACACCTCCAGATACGTTTTGCATCAAATATTCCATTCCCTCCCATTCTGTTCTCTACAACCAGGCTTGGCTTATTTCTTTATTTTTATTATTGTATTGGCAGGAATAGATTTCTACTTGTTTTTTACACGCATTTTGAAATAGTGTTATTGAAACAAACGTTCAAGTAAAATACTGAGGAAACATTTTGTATGTGCTTAGGAAAAGACACAAAATAGAATTTCTTGCCACACTCCTCTGTCATACACCTGAACATGTCTTGAGACTATTTTATCTTCCGTTACTGAGACTCATCCTAAAACCTTTGAGCAATGCAACCCATGGAAGTCTGGGGCCACTGGAATTAAGGCTGGACCAATGTGTCTTACTGCAAAAAGACAGAAAAAGACAAATCAGCGCTCTGATAAAGATAGTTGGAGGTGGATGGAGATGATTGGGGGAACCCTTGCCTTCCTCAGTTTTCTCTCTAGCCTGTGATGTGTGCTGTAACCTACAGCTGGAGCTGTTTGTAAGCAGGACTCTGTGTCTGACCAAATACCATAAATATGTAAATAAAGTAGTAGCTCTCATTTAATTTGGAGTAGAGTCAGGAAGATAATGCGGCTTCCTACTAAATTTCATTGCCAAAATATGTTTTATTGGTTGGAAGGAACATCCTTTACTAGCTGATCTTGTGCTGACTGGAGCTGTGAGTGCAGGGTTTATGCCAGGTGTCACGGCTCTTTGATTTGTATTCATTCCACCTTTGCTATAAAGGAAAGTGGGCTTGAAACTCCTGGGTCATTAGGCCTTCTAAAACTAGCATAAAAAAAGATGTCACCTTCTGTTGGCAGCACTTTTTTTTACTTGTTGTAGCCCATGTTGGTATTATAATCAGGAAAGGCAAGCTTGGGTTTTGTGGAATTCAAGCACTGCCTTGAATAAGGATGGATTTTAATGCATGCTTAACGCATGCTTAAGCGTGTGTCAAGGTGCACAGCTGAATGAAGCCTGTAATTTAAAACTTTATATATATATATATATATATATGAGTTCATTGAGCAGATAAAACTTGGGCAATTTGTGAAGTTGCTTGTAAAATACAAAATTTATAAATAGGTTAAAATACACTGTAGTAAATGAAGAGTGGAAAAACAATCTTAGCTTTAAAGTAATCTTAAACTGAATGTGGTAGTCCTATGTAGACACCTAGGAACTGTAAGTTAGATATCTAACCAATGTATTTCTTCTCAACTTTCAGTTAAAATTAAAGACCTTGCCTCACTCTTCATTATTTTTAAACTGCAGATTAATGACCTGAAGCAGGGAGAAACAGTTGCAAAGCAACTGAAAATCTCACTGTGATGTAAAGCAAGTAAAATCTCACTTCTTGACAACCTGCACACCATAGCCATGGAGTTCACTGTTTGATACCTCGGGAACAGTTTGTGTGCCCCAAAGCTCCTTTGTTTTGGGTTGTTTACTCTAACATGACTCTGTCAGTTGGTGAAAGATATTACAGGCTGATTGGGTGCCCCCTTAATCTCAGTCACAACAGCGCACAGTCTCTGTAATCTTTTGAAATGCACATGCTGGTAACTGCAGAGACCTATTAACAATGCTACGTATTATTATTATTTTATACCATAAACTTTATCTTATAGAAGGAAAGTGTTATGTTTTAGGTTTTTGGGTTTTTTTCCTCCCCCCTTGAATTGGATGTTGGTGTCCTTAGAAGTCAAGACCCAGTGACCTGGAGGGAAGACCTAAGGACTGGAGTTCCAGCACGCGTTTCTCTGTTGTGTCTCTGCCCCGATGGTCCCCAGCATGGGGTTTGCAGAACTTACTCTCCTTTCCATATTTACCCTGTTCGTTATAGTGATAAACCCCTGATATCTTCACTGGCATCTTCAAGTGAATTCCCTTGGTACTCTGGAAGATTACTTTAGATATTAATGGCAGGTACACATTGCACTCTGTTGGCAGTCCAATAGGCCCAATAACACATAGTTTAGAAATTGAGGGCATTGTGCTCTGTCTTGCATGTTATTTTCCTGTAGGCTTTTTTTCAAGCCACAACTGAAGTGTCTGTTGTTTCTAAAAACAATTTGCAGCTGTTCATATTGGCAAATTAAAAAAAAGTGAGAGACAAGCGCTTACAAGATTACTTTCTTGGTCACACTTACTAGTCGTTTGCAGACACTCAGTTTTGCAATGACCTTACTGGACAGCTAGAAGGCCAGAGATGAAATTTTCCAAAGAAAATACATGATGTTGGATGACAGGTATGACAATTAAAGTCGATGGAATTGAGTAGCTTTAGAAACGGGACTTCAGGTTCTTTTGACAGTTTCACCTTTAATCTTTCAACAAGGCTGAAACCTTGGGTATTGTTTAGTATGGCTGAGACTTGGTTTTAGATACAGCTATTTAACCTGATCAGGCTGTCCTGGGGAACTTTATAGTTCTTGGCTTCACGAAGGATGATGACCTGCTGGGGAATGACTGTTTTAGAAGTGAAAAGGCAAAAGTGGCTGTAGTTCTGTTTGTCTGTCCAGTCTCCTTTAAATCTTCAGTCCTGTGGGTAATACATTATCGGACCGATTCCAGTTTCCTGTTTATATAGGGTCTGGCTTTGATGYGAGTACAACAGATTAAGAAGCAGAGTTCCTGTTTTAGTAATTTCTCATTAAGATGTATATAAGTCCAATGACACTGTGCTGACAATTATTAAAAACATCAGACTGGCGAGCACACACTTTTACATCAGCACCAAAGATTTAAAGGCATACCACCTCAGCAGCAGCCCCACTACTTCATCTTTGGTCAAAGCTACAGATTAGAAAGAAATTTTGCATGTTGTTTTACACGTGTTTTAAGCTAAGGAAGATCATTCTGAAAAGGCCGATTTGTCTATACAAGAGAATTTAAGTAAATAATTCCTGTGTTAAATTAAATCCCACAGTTTTTTCTGAAGTTCATTTATCAACCAAAGTGATCTCGAAACTGTTGACAGGCTTTTCTGGCAATTTGTTAGTTGCATTTTACATTAAGAAGTCATGCTTTACTGGCAGTTTCAATGTCTTTAGCAAAGTTTCTTGCCATTATCTCTTACTATGCCTTTGTCTGATAAATTATAGTTCTCCTCAGTACAGAGCTCCTCCTCCCTGGGACTAGGATACAGTAACCTGTGGCCCTGACTCTTGCCACTGTGCTAATGATTTGTTTCGCAGCCCAAAATTTTTGTTTTGATATGGAATTCTGTTATTCCTTGCGTAATGTTCTGTTGACATGTCGCCTGGTACAGCTAAAACACCTCCAGCAGAGTGGTCTGCAAACCACATACTCTTCTTGTTCAAAGACAGACAATAGAAAACCACTTATTTTATGTAAAAAAAAAAAAAAATGCATTTCAATATAATTCTTTGTTTTTGTAAATAGACTTAAATGTCCTTAGTTAAGTGGTAAGTGTTAAGCCTATTGCCGCAAAAGAAGTGTAGAAATTCAGAGTAAACTTGTGACGAACTCTACAAGAAGGTGAACTCTACACGAAGTCCCAGCTACTTGGAAGTTCATGTGGGCAGGCCAGGACACTTTTTCCCCTCGGTGTGCRGCTTCTCTTGGAAAAAGGTTTACAATGACCCTGCTCCACATTACCTTTTCCTGAGTTAACTTTCCAAGTTGATTAGCGATACTAAAGTGTGTATTGTAATAGGACTTGTCTATAGTAAGTATCCATCCCAGATAACCCTGGAAAACCGCCTCAGTTCTTTTCCCCAGCAACACTGTCTGTAAAACTCAGAGCAATACAAGGTGCTTAGGATACTCTTTTCAAGCTACGTTTTGTGTTAGCAAGTTTGCTAGTCTTATAGTTTAATTGGTATGTAAACTTAACACACCATTTTCTCTTTATGAGTTGTTGATGTGTTACAAACCCCTGTTATTTTCTATTTGCCTTCTTTGGGAGTTTCATCAAGAAATGATAAATATGCCTATGCATATGAATTCCATTATATGCAATATAATTCCAGTAACAGTATCTATGATAACTGTAGCATGATACCAATAACCGAAAGCTTATACTTACAGCTATTTGAATAATCACTTCACTGCCTATTTACATTTGAAGTACAGAACTGGCTAGATTTAATTTCTGCTCTGGTGTACGTTTATCCTGTTACTGACTTTTTGTTCCTTTCTGCTACTTACGGTTGTGTAATTTACATTTACTTAATGATCCAGAATGTTTAGAAAATAGAAGAAGGATCATCTGCTATAAAAGTACTCCCATCAGAAAAAGGTTAGTTGTCAAACGTTAAAACTAAATAAGATCCAATCGGGCATAATTAAACCAGGACTTGCACTTAATAAGGTGCATACATGCATATTGGAACTGCTGAATTCAGAGGTGGACTGGGTTATTCTTATATTAGTTTTGAAGTTATTAGCTCTTGAAAAAAGAACTTAAAATGAAGTTTTATTAAGCTTTATTAAAATGAGCTTTATTAAGCTCAGCTCTGCTATCTTTAGTGAGGCACCATGAGAATTCTTTCATGGAAGCTTCCTTCTCCCCTCCCATTGCCAGTAAAATCAGGGCAATTTAGCTTTCTTTAGAAAGGGCCCCCAACAGATTTTTTTAAAATCACATTTACTGCATGTGCTTGTGGAACAATAGGCCTTGAATAGGGTTTTTTGTAGGTATGTGATGTGAAAGCAGAGGTCACCATATTAAATTCAGTTGCGATCTTATGTCTGTTTATATAATCTCCCTACCAATGGAGTATTCAGTATGTCTAAGAAATCTCTGTGAACACATCAGATTATTGTGGTGTTCACGTGTTATCAATTGATAGGCCTGAGAAAACAATATATTGGTCAGTATAATTCCTAAATTTATTATTGCTAAAATACCAGGATTTTGATTTTACTCTTCTTTGGATGTCACATTGCTAAACTGGCTTGTAGGGAACTTGCAAGGTGACTGAAGAACCAAATGCTTCTCGAGACAAATCCTTATACCTTCCGTGCATTGCACAAGTATATTCATGGAGATAAATTCCTTAGAGGGGCTTTAAACTGTATAAGGGAGCCTAATAGGATTTAAAAGCTGTAAAGTTGTTAGCACAGTTTATAGCCTACTTGGATGGGTATGGGCTGTATTTTTTTTCAGGCCAAGGTCAATGGTGTAAAAGGTGCTGTAAAAACTGCCTGTGAATAACTGCAGAAGATACCTGCTGACTGAGGCAAGATGCTTTCAACAAACATTTGTGTTTGTAAAGTAAATTTTTAGAGCTGGGGCAGAAAAGTGGAAGACAACTTTTGCCAGAGCTAGACCATAGCTCTTGAGTTTGGGTTGATTTTTTTTTTTTTTTAATTGCTTTCTCATGACATCACTTTTTTGAGAATTTTTTCTCCTGTCTGGGAACTATAGTTGGTGATGAAAAGAGGACATTTGCTTTCCTGGATTGTTTGGGCTAATGTCTCTGGGAACAAAATGGGACTTCTTTTTCTGAAGTGGATTGTACAAAAATTTCTACTTGCAGCCACTTACTGCCATAGTCATGAGGCCACTTAACATGTCATGAGACCACTCAACACAGTCTGTGACCAACTGCTTTTGAAAGGAATGGAAATGTCATGAGCCAATTATTGCGATGTATAAATGACATATTGAGACAAGACCATACCTGCATTCCATGAGTGTAATGAGGTGGGGGCTTGCATTTTGAAACCCTATGATTACCTTGCTTAATTACCTGTTGTCCATCTTCCGCAAGAGGAGCTGTGGGACTCGGCTGTCCTCGTGGGATGCCTGCAGGCAGCCGCTGGCAGCAGGCATTGCCAGCACATTGCTGCCAGTGTTTAGAAATTGTTCTACTGACACTTGGGACTGGGTAAACCGAGTCTTCAGTTATGTATCCGAACACTGCAGCCATTTAACCCTGCTTCTTAGGTCCTCTCTATCCTCTTAACACAAGTGCACGCTGGATTTCAGTCAGCCAAGAAATGTAGACCTGTGAGGCTGGGCCCGTGCCAAGGCTTGTTTGGCATGCTGCTACAGGGGTGCCCTCAGCCGATGGGGAGTGGCTGAAATGGTAAGCCTGCACGCCTTGGTTAAATATAGTCAGCATATAGGTAACGTTTATACCTGGTTTGATTTATTCAAATATTTATTTCCACTGGGACAATGTTTTATTCTGCTTTAAATCCAACATGGAAGAGATATGGTGTGTCTAACGATGTAGGTGCACGCGTCTGCTGTGTAACTGGCATGTCTTTGTTGACACTAGATATATAAAGTGCTCAAGAAAACAGAAAAATCGAAGCTTTGCTCATATTTGTACTTCTTTCTGTTCTGGGTGTGATGTCGGAAGCAAAGCTGAATCTGTACAATTAAAAGGAGTGACTCTGAAGTCCTCCATGGAGGAGCTGCATGGATAGGCCACCAGAGCAGCTGGCAGACCTGCCTTTTGCAGTGCGGGGTGATGTTTGTATCCCAACACAGTCTCCATGGAGAGTCTCCAATATCGTTCTTCTCCCTCATATCCGTRAGAGACTTCCTAAAGAGAAGGTGGCGGTCCCCAGGCCGATGTGCTCTCTCAGTCCTAACAAGAGGTGGTTAGTACGGCTGCCTTTCCCTTACCAGAGATGAACTTCTGCTCCTAACTCACGGCCATGTACCGTGTTTACTGTGCTCCCTCTTTTCATGCAGCATTTAAATATCATGGCAATGTGCATGTAATAAAACTTGAAGATCACTAAATAGACAGTTTGTATGGCATTGAATACATAGAAATGGAGCCGTCAGCAGCTAGGAACTGTAACTATGTCAGCAACTACTACCACCATCACCACCAGTACTTAAACTGGATGCTCCAGGTCTACCTAGCTGCTGTTGCCTGCATGGATTTAGCAGCATATAATACAAGTTCTTCCTGCACCAATCAGGCATTGTATCTTGAACACAACAATAGAAAAATAAACAAAATAACAATTTAAAAAGCCCAACCACAACAACATACCACCTCTGTTTTTAACAGTGAGATGGCAAAAGCTTACAGTGATGCTTTTCTAGTTGGCTGTTGCGGTTACTCAAGAAGAGTTTCAAGAAATTGCAATTTTACTGTTTCAGGCAGGAGAAAAAAACCCAAACCAAACAGTCCAAACAAACTGCTCATAGAAGAAGAAAAAAGTAATTTGAAGTTTAAAATAGCATTTCAAAAAGAGAAAAACAAATCCTAAGGCTTATCATTCCCTTGCAAAATATCTCTAGGCAGAGCTTAGGCCCTTTTTCCCCACATAGGCCTCTTTCCAAGTACAGAGGGCCAGAGTGGCAGGCAGAGTTTTGCAAACTATCCCATTACTTTGGAGCACATTTAGCCCTCAGTTTTTTATGCACCAAGGGCAGCTTCAGTTTTAAGCTTCGAGCTATTGTATATGTAATTGGTATTTTAGAAATATATATGACAAATAGGAGATATTTTATTGGTGATAGTTACTGGAGTTTGTTACTGTGCAAAGGTGTAGAGATAGTTTTGCTTACTATTAAATATTCAAAGCCTGAGTTACGTGGGATAGTTGGGATATAAAGGAGGGCTTTTTTTTCATCTTTGGTGGCTTTTACTGTAGGCCAGTGAAAGAACTTGGCAGTGTTTGTTTATCGTTTCTGGAATATGTCAAAATTTCCTAACACACGTGTTTTCCAGATGCTAAAATGAAGACGCCTAGGGTTTGGGGTTTTTATTTTTATCCATCAGCGATGGCCTTGGAACGAGTGACATTCAATCAATAAGCTACATCTTTTTTTTCAAGGTAGCTGTAAGAGTATGATATAGAGAAAAGAACTGCAACTGTGTGAACTGCAGTTCATATGAGAAATTATTGTCACAGCTCCTAATGCCAAGTGCACTGGGCTAGAATAAGCAGAGCTGGAACGAAATAGAAATTAAGAAAAAAAAAAAAAGTTGACTCCCTGCCTTTAATCAGTAAGCAGTACTATGACCTCTGTATGTATGAAATAACCCATGAAAGAGCTCATGTTGAAACAACTGTTTGGAAAACTACATGGAATTAAGGTATTTGCATCTCTYAAGAGGCTGTTCATTTATAAGATGTATGTTTTGCTCTGCTTGGAGGCATATATGCTGTCTTCAGCTGAGTGTTATTGTGCTGCATAATATTTGTCCTGTTTGTTGGGAAAGTTTAATTTAGCAAGTTTTAACCGTGGATAAATATCAAGTGTATTCTGTGATTAAGCTTTGGGTTTGTCTTAGATACCAGTATTTTAAGTTCTAGACATAAAACTATGTAAAGCTCTCTAATGGCTCTTAAAGGAAACCACAAACTGTTTCTTGAGTTGGTTATACAAGGAGTCGCTCCAAGGGACTTGGTCCTGCAGCCCTTGAAGTCAATAGCTGAGCTCCCATAGATTTTTGTGGTGCAGGCACGGCGCACTCTGCCTTGCGCAGGAGCCAGCTGAAATCAGCCCTCGTGCTCCGTCAGACAGTTCAAAGCTAGCAAAGCTGTCATCATCGCTGGCAAGCCCGAGGGGTAAAGTGAGGACAGGACGAGGCTGCCAGAGAAGTTCCCGGCGCTGAACTCTCCCAGGTCACTCCTCCGGCACTCGCTCTGGTGGAGGCGCAGGCAGCAGCGGGGACGAGCACCCGGCAGCCAGCCCAGGGCTCCAGCCGGTGGACTCAGGATAGCAGCGGCCTTTCGGGCTTGAGTGCTGCGAGCTGTGGCTTGTGTTTTCAAAGGCCAGCTTCTTATGTGTGTATTTCATCCGAACACTGAAAATTTCAAGCATGTGCATAAGTGTTGGGGTGTGCAGACACCACCGCAGGCAGTGCAAGCCTGCAGAACTGTTGCTGGCCAAAGAGTGCTTGTGTGTGCAGATGCAGGGACTGAAATAGTAATACCATTTCTGCAAGATCTTGCACCTGCATTTGAAGTGAAAGCGCACGCACATGCTCTGTGCACACACAGGCTCAAAAGAAGCCCTGCTGAAAATTTACCTTTGCTGCAGTCACACAAAGTGACTAAAAACCCAGCACATACATTTTCAGTTAAATATAATCTTTCTAGCCCATGTACTATTCAAAGGAAGCTTATCTTATGGAGAGTCCTATTATTCAACTGATTGCATTAAATGTTGATATAAACCTTTAAGTAAAAGAAGTAGTTACTCTCCTCCACCATGTCTGTGCTATTTGATCACATATGTGAAAATAAGGGTGTGTGTGCACATGCATGCGTGGGTATATGTGATCTCATGGCCCATGTTAAATCTTGAAGCATTCACTAGTGATTCCATTATAGGTAGGCTCACTCAGGATGTGCTTTTTCTTTGACAGTGCCATGTAGCAGCGCCTTGATTAATATTATTACTCTAAGGAATATAATAAAAAAATCCAGCGGAGCAAGAAAATTATTGTTACAATAAAAGCCATTGAAATGAACATGCTTATTAACATGCCTCTCAATTGCACAGAGACTAAAAGACAGGGAGCGCGTTCTTCTCTTCCACGTTGCTCTGCATATTTTGTCATTATGCTGCAGAGCTGTCGCGACTGCTGTCTCCTGGTTATGATTTTCAAATCCCAGTTGATGATTAATACCTTTGGCTCAGACAATTGTAAAAGGCCGGTGCTGTAGCTGCATACATTTTTGCACTGCTCTGGCAGTAGTGATGTGCATCGCAATGTGGAGGGGCACGGAGGGTGGAAGGGAGCTGAGAGAGAGGAGGAAAGAGGGTGTCAGGCAAGAAATAATTTTTTCCATATGTTTTCCCCATTTGTTAGGTCAGCACTCAGACAGGTTTGACTAGAAAGCACACCGCACGAATGCCTTGCATTTCTGCAGCACCTCTTTCTTACAAGCATCCTAAAACCTCCAGTAAGGAGATCAAAAATCTAGGATTCATGGAAAAAGTCCATTCAGTGTCCTGAAGGAAGGGTGGAAGAGTGGACAAGGTGCAGAATTTCGTCCAGGTTTTGCTGGAAACTGTACCTTTGCCAGGGAAAGAGTGTCCCTGGGCTGACTGTGTAGGGTCACACAAAAGCTTAGAGGGAAGGCAGCAGGTACACTTTGTGGCGATGACAAAGTTAAATCCGCAAAACTACTGATGTATGCTCAAGGTACATAAATGTAATCATGAGTAGAAAATGAATGAGAAATTCATGAAGGTGTTATGGGATCCCTGACATTCCTCATTCTGTTTTCTAGGACGGCTCTGACTATCTCTTTCTCCCATTTTCACCTGCTCTCTGCATATTCACCTTTCCTTTTGGTATTTTCTGTTCCACCATACCATCCACCCATCCCTTCTCAAGTTCCCTTTTCTCTCAGTCCCAGTGCCTCTCGCCTGGCTATTTGGGCCCCTCTCTCAAATGTAGGCAAAAGCATTTGCAAAGTTTCAGTGCGTAGATGATTGTCCAAAACAAGTCTAATGCACACAAAAACTAGTTTGGAGAACCTGTATATGCACTGGTGCACAGTGTGGTGTATACTGGTGGGTGTGCAATACCCGGTGCTTGTATTATTTATTATGTAAATTTATCTGTCTGTGGAAAATACAACGTCAGCCTCTTTCGGACTGGGATGCTGAGTGAGCTGGATATTTGTGAACAATACCGTTATGAGTCGTACCCTTCCCCTTTGTCACTGAGGATGTTTGCTCAGATTTAAGTATTGTTTTTGTTTTGGCAGAGGCCGAAAGCTGGGAGCAGGAAGCGGCTGCACCCTGACGGCTGTCATTTCCCCTGCGCGCGACTCCTGTTTACTGCCAGCTGCTTTCTTACAGACACATTGCCCGGGCTTTGATACGACCGGGCCCGTCGCTGACTCAGACCTAGTAAACTTTCTGTGGCTATCTGCTCGTTTGTACTGTTCTTCACAAACAATAAGGTCATCCTGGGGGGGGCGGGGGGGGAGTGGAATTTTAAAAAATAATTGTAGGATCTTTCACAATCCTCTGCTCGGATTAGGGTACGTGTGTTCCCACTGAGTCAGTAAACGATGACGGCTGGGAACGTCTCAAGTGGACGGCGGGGAGCTGGGCAGACCTCTGATGCAGAAGCTGCTTTTCCAGCAGGATGCGGAGGAGATCCTGGTAGACAGATGGCTGGCTGCCCGGTTTGCAATGTGTCCTCTCAGGCCTCAGTCTGAATTCCTCCTCCCGTAAAAGCTTTCATTACATTTTGTCACTTGATACATTAGTTTGTTTTAATGCACTGGAACCCCACGTACATTTAGCAGTCTCTTTCTGCTTGTTTTATGGGACTCCACTGTGTTTGGAAATGAATTAAAGCATCTGAAAGGCTTGGCAGTTTCATTAGAGAAGGACAGTCCAATCCAAATTAGTGTAACTCACTTAAAATTGAAGTAAAATGTTTTAAGGAGAGTGACCTGATAAATATTGGCTTAAACTAAGTGGATTTTCAATAGGCAAATTACTGCATTTCTCTCATTACTTAGTGCTCTGTAAGGCTTTCATGTTGTATGGGAGAGTACAGTTCCCTGCTATGGAGCTGAGAAGGATGAGTAAAATCACTGACTGAAAATGCTTTCTGAGTCTTCGGCTGGGTGGCTCAGCGATGCTGTGCAGCTCAGCCCTCCGGGCTGCTTGGCTTGCTATTGAAGGGGTGTTGCCATTTTCCAGTGCCCTCGCACAGATTTGCTAATCCTCATGCTCATTGCATGGGTGAGACGATCGGCAGGCTGCCACTGACCTCTCCGAAAGAAGGCACGCACCAGGATAAGCACAGCGTAAAGCCTCTCCTGTTACATATAGGGTAGCCTTTTTTTTTTTTTTTAATAGGCAAAAGCAATGCTTATTTCCAGTTAAGGGGGACAGGAAACAGTGTGTGTCCTTTCAAAGTCAACTTCTGTATTCCAATAAGCTATTAATTACAACTAAATAGGATCTAAATAAATATGCAGTTGTTATGTTTTTTTTTTTAAAGTATTATTATCCCCAGTAGAAAAGGAAAATAAGCAGGGATTCTTAAAACCTTATCTAATGTTGGGAGCACCATCATTTGATTCCTTCCAAAACATGTTTTCTGAGAAGAACTGGCGTGCATTTATTTGATTCCTGGTGCTTGTTCAAGAATTCCCTTTTCATGAATGTCAAAGAGGATGTCCTATGGAGAAAGGAGCTGCTCCTCAAAAATGTTTTCAATAAGGTACAAGAGCACGTGGCCTGAGAGGCGGTGTAGATAAGTGAAACAGCTTCTTGTTCATTAGTACTGAAATGTTTGTATAAGCAGCAATAGTGACAGCATATTTTAGTGTCTGTGCAGTATGAAATTGCATGTGGATGCAATTAGATAATATTGACAGTCTCAATGGTGAGTATGCAAATAGTACCATGATATTCTTCCATCTAAATTCCTGTATAGGGAAAAGTAGAGATGGAAAGTGGAGTGGTGCTGTGAAGAGTTACTGAGCCATTCATTTTTCTAATGCAAAATACCCTAAAGCAAGGTTTGTCTGTGGGATGTTTGTTCTCTCAGTTTAGGAGAGTCAGTAGTCGACTGCATGGCTGAGGCTTGCAGGTATGTATTTTTTCAGGGCAGATTTGGTGTATCTCATATGCAAGCTTGACCATCCCAAGTCCAGTATCCCGGGTGAAAACAGTTTCAGTCAGTGCACTGCATTTCCGTGTGATTATGCTGGTGTGCTTATTTTTTTGTTACCTTTTGAATAGATAATTTAAAATTGCTCTCTGTAGGGATGTTCTCTGTGTCTGTCTGCCTATCAATCATTCTATCTGAATGCAGAAGTATTTGATTAGTGTATTTAAAGTAATAAAGATGTCAACAGTAGTGTCACATTGATTGATGCTAATTATAAGTCTTTAATGGCTCCTCTGGTTTGGCCACTCTCCTTGCAGATTGTGATTTTATGGTTAAAATAATGCCCTGCTGTCCGCAGACTCGGTCATAAATTGTGGTCTATCTTTCTTTAATGACTCCACATGCAGTGGTAGAATCCCAATAACATACATTATCTTTGGTAAAAGGAAGGCAGTGACTTTCATAGAGGTGATGGATGGATTTATAAGGACTAGCTAACAGACTGGCTGGGATCACACCAGAGGCAAGGCTGATTGTTCTGCTTGTGCATTGCCATAAGCAGAAACATTAGGCAGGCAGTCTTGGATAACTGATGATTTTCATTCAGTCCCTCTCTTTCCACTCCATACCATTAGTAAAAGTTAAAGAAAATGCTGAGGTGCGAATCAAAGTCTCCTATCAAAAGGCTAACTACTTAGTAATATGTAAAAAAATCTTCCATAGGCATCTGTCAGCTATACTGAACAAAAAGCAATGCAGATTCTTGCTTTGTGGGCATTCTCTTTAAAGCGCATAACGAATGGTCAATGAATGCGTGTTCACCTTACAAAAGTGCATTGCTACCATGAGGAAAATGCTACAGCTCTGAGAGAGGTCTCACCATTTCTGGGGGAGTTCAATCATTTTACGTGTATGTGAAAGTGAAATTTCAGAGGACTACGCAACGATGTGTGCAGGGATGCCCGCATACATATGGATATGTGTAAGTAAGTTACACGTGTCCATTTTCAAGTAGAATAGCTATAGCGATCCTGAAACACCACCTTATTGCTTCTATATTCATAACTGGCACCACGGAGCTCCAGCACAGCATGGAGAATCCCATAACGCTGTGTGCATACAGGCAGGTGCACACAGATGCTTTCAGAGCTGTCTGTGCCCTACGGGGCCTGTAATATAACTGGTGAATCTGACTGAAAAGCAGGGTGTTTTTCTTAGCGCTAAAAAGTTAGGGATAGAAGTTAATTTGGAAAAGATACAGTTACAAAAAGTAATTTCTTGGCACCTTAATCCTGGTCTTTACTGCTTGGTAGGTCACTATAGTTGTACTGTGGTACAACATCGACAGCGATGAACTCCAAGGAAATTACTACTGAGGGGTACGGGGGGGGGTGTTTTGTGGGGGTTTTTTTGTTTGTTTTTGATGGAGTAAGATGGGGACTCATAAAATTAATTCTGAGCAGAACTGTAGCACAAACAATGGTAAAACATATCACAAAAGTTTGAAGCATTTGGATCCCATTGCTGACTGCCAGTTCCAGTACTGCTTTCTGTGAGTAGACATCTTATACAGCTACTGCTGGACCAGTTACTTTCTAAATAAACCCGATTAGTGTTTGTTTATTAAGCTAGAAAGCTGTGTCACTTTTTCACAGAACAGCAATATGGATATGCTTAAATGTAGCAAGAAAGCCAACAGATGAAAAAAATTCCCCCAAACCCAAGGCAAAGCAGGATTTGCATGAAGGGCTTTTAGTCACTTGCTACCAAATTTTACTAGTATTAATTTTTCTGACTCTGACAAAGCAGCGGTATTCCTTTGCTATGTTGTGAAGTGTATGCTTCCAGAAGTCACATCAGCTGGACAGCATCTGGCTGGCTGATGAGCTCGGCAGGCGGCTGTACTTGCAGATTTGGAGTTACTTCTGGTTCTGTCATCAGAGACCCTGTTGATGGGGTGTCTGGAGCACATTGCCCGTGTGAATGTTTCCGGTTAGTTTTGTTGGGGTGGTGGCGTGTTCGAGTTGGTTGTTGCTGATTTTGCGGTTTTTTGTTTCGTTTGTTTTGTTTTTTTACTTAATCTTCAATTGATCAGAATTTTTTCTTCTGCCACGTGTGCTGGAGTTGGGCTCTGCATCCATGTGAAGCTTCCCCCCAGGCCCTCGAAGGGCAGAGTTCCCTTTGTCCCAGCCCCTGCTTCTTCATCCYGCCCCTGTCCCACACCCAGCTCATTTGCAGCACTGGCGACTCTTTGAGAGTCAAGACGAATGTGCCGTGTGCTGGGGGGTTATCAAGGACATACGCTTCATATAAGCTCTCCAAGTGGAGGAGCCCCTCACGTAGCACGCGTGCCTGTGCACAGAGGAGATCAGCCTATGCACGGAAACTCACGCTGACCAGAGGAGGTGGCAGCTGGGTTGTTTATTCTCTCTCAATTTGATTATTTCCCTTTTTTGTTTATGATAAATTAGCACAAGCTCATGTGTTGGAGATGAAATGAAAAAAAAAAATACCAAAACCCAAAAAACCCCAGCCCCAACGCTTCTGTTTAAAAATGCAGGTTAATCCTCCATGGCTTTCAGAAGCATTTCTGTAGCATGCTACTAATTAAGATAAGGTTATCATTTTAAGTTATACCAGGAATGCAATTAGAGGTCTTACTAAGAACTGTAGCAATCAATTTTATACAAATTATTCAGACCTGGTAAGGTAGAATGCAGTTTTAATAGGACAAGAGAACACACTGTGGTTTTATTAAATATAATATAGATTCAAATTACAGCTGAATGCTGTACTGATGCTCATTCAGCAGGAATCCATGTATCCCTTTCTAAAATCTTTTCTTAGGTAGGATTAATTCAAGCATTTTTTTTCTCTCCTTTTCCATGTACAGTTTCAATTGATTTTTGATCTTGAAAAAGAGCCCTTTAAATGGGTGTACTGTAAAACAGACATGAATGTAGAGAAGTATTTGGTATGCTTACCAAACAATATAAATTTTACATGTACAAATGGGTATGAGTTGATGTCAGATGCCAATTTAGGATCCATGTAGCTTGTAGATGTATGTATTTTCTGCAGATACTGTAGACAGTGGATCAAATTCAGCCCCTGTTTAGGTAAGCAAAGAAAGCAGAGTGGGCAGGAGAGTGGGCTCTACTCCCACCAGTCCCCCTATGCACCAGACAGGCTGGGATGTTTCTGTATCTTTGAACTTTGGCCAAACCTCAAAACAGGAAAAAAAAGGATCGTGTATTAGTGGAAGAACTATACTTACCCATTTTCACGTTTGTTTGTTTGTTTGTTCATTAAGATATACCCATTTCTGACAAATAGTGTGCGCCATAGACATGCAAACTGTAAAAGTATGCTGTTGTGGAAGGGTTTCACAGTCTCGTGCATACAATGTGGTATTTTTATCTCTGTGTAGTGTCCTTCTGGCTCTATTTTCCAAGCAGAGAATGCTTGTCCTTTACGTTTTCCTGGAACAGTCGTCTTTAATATCATCACTTCTTGTTATCTTGCTCTGGTTGCCCCTTTCTTTTGGAGCTGTGCAAACTTGTATTCCTTGAGTTATACTCACGTTTTACAGATGCCCTTTCCTACATTCTTAAAAGTGCACRGCATTAAACGGCAGTTAATCTTGAGTGTATGCGCGGGCTTAATCGWTAATTTAAAAGCTGAAACATTGAAACAAGGACTATTCCTCAAGTGTGATTAAAAACTCAGCAAATTCAGAAGAAAAGCTTTATCTAAAAGGAAACAAAACATGTGAAATGTGGGCAAATGCACATTTAAGGCACTCCACCAACTTTAATTCTCCCATGTAACAACTCAGTGATCAGTGAATAAAATTGTCTGTAGAAGAAAATGATTTATAAAAATGCATTAGATTATTTCTTGTTTTACTTTTTTCAAAGGGATGTTAAGACGGTTTAGTTTTCTATTTTAGATGTCTTTTATAAAAGAAAATTTTCATTAGGATTTGTAACTTTGTTTCTCTTGAAATGCATACTACAAGTGTTTCGGTGAGAATTATAGAGTCTTCTGCAGGGTGGGAAATGAAAGCCTCTAACTTCTGCCTCCAGTATTTTTGCACCAGGCTGTCCATCTTAAAAGAGCAGTGTCTAATTAACTCTTTGCTAAAATGTTCAGTATGTGGGCCAATAGGAAACATATTCAGCTATCTGTGTTTATCCAAGTCACAGTACTGTGCTTCCCAGAGCCCCTGTTATCTATGGTTTTTTATTATCTATCTGGGCTGTACTTACCAGCCCCACTGACCCTGAGGTAAGGTATTGCTGTACTGCATTTTAGTAAGGATGATGCAGATGGCACTCTTCTGTATTGGGGCTGGTTTTCCTTTCAATGTGCAACTGTAATCCAGGGAAATAAAAATTACTATTTAATCAGGAATCTCGTTAGGTTTGAAGGAATACTTCATGAAAAGACTGGTCATCATGTTTTTGCCGTTGATTTGATTATTGGCATGTGATATCAAGAGAGCAATAGCGAATGTTTCTGTGGACGCAAGTCACTCCTTTCTGTCGGCTGGAGAAGCTCCAGCTTGTGCTGGAGAAGAGGGTATGTGGTATTGCTACTTGTTTGATGAGGATAACCTTTGCTTTCAATTTGCTAGCATGGGAAGCTGGGACAGGAAGGTAGAGCTCCTTGGGACTGAAAAGGTGTCCCTGGTCAATTAAAGGACACTGAAGCAGCACAGGTAAATGTCCATGTTGCCTGCATGCATATGTATGTATGTAGATGTTTGACAGTTAGTTGTTGCAGCTTATGCCCAGACTCTCTGTAACTGAAGTACTCATTTTAAATTGGTTATCCTAACAAAAGGAATTGACGTTAGGATGCTATGGTCCAGCTGAGAGCTGATCCGCAGGATGGCCTGTTGCAGGCCCAGCAAATGCAAGCGTGTCTCTCATTCTCCCCATTTGTTTAAAAAAATTGTGGTTTGTTTTTTGATTTTTTTGTGTGTGTTTTTTTGTTTGGTTGGTTTTTTGTTTCGTTTTGTTTTGGGTGGTTTTGTTTGTTTTTCTTTTTTTTTTTTTTTGTAAAAGTGCTTTTAAAAAAGTAATTCTAGGAAAGAAAAGAATCTATCATTGTTACTAATTTTGAGACAAATCTTCCTCCTGTCAGGCTGGTACCTCTGACAAGAATTTCATGTTCGGAAAACATTTTCATGTTGCAGGCAAATGCCCCTTCCTTTCCCAAAAGCTGGGAAACGTGGTGATATTTTTCTCTTAAAAGAAATCAAGTTTGGACACAGTGCAACAGCAGCTTGGCTGTTGGTTTCAGTATAAGCAAAAAGGCTCTTTCATTACACGTATCCAGATGTTTTGATACCACATGTATGAAATTCAAATCCATTTAAGTCTGAAGAAGTTTTTTGTTGGTTTAAGGGAGGCAAAGGCAGTAGGTAACTTGAATATGTTGGAAAAGTACATCCATAAATAAGGTACCTTTTTTATTTAGGTAATATGTGGTGAAGATCGTTGGATTAAGAAGGCATAGTTTAGGAAAAAAACCCAACCCTGCTTTCATGGAGATCATCCTCTATAGTTTGGGGGTAGAAAGATGTGATTTAGGACATGTAGCAATGAGCTAATTATTGCCACTATTAATGTATAAAACAAAGGACACACTACAGGTGATTTATATTGATCTCATTTCATTCTTACAGGAATTTAGTTTTTATGTTTGCTTTCAATCAAAGTTATGAGTAGGATTAGGTTTTGGGATGTATGTTGTTGGGGGTGACCACTGCAGAGCAGAAGCCACCACTGCTCGGTGCGACCAGGCTGTCACAAGGAGCCTGTGGCTGTTGAAAGCTTTCTCACCTGCACCGTTGTTTATACAGATACTATATTCTACAAGGCTTGTTCAGGCTTATCAAGAGAAGGTTTATTAGCAGTGGTCACAGGCATCGTTAGCTGTAAGCTGCAGGTGAAGGTTATTTTGTCATACAGAGAGGTAAAGAGAGTTTGTGTTTACAGAAGGAATTCCTCTGCACTAAATCTGGACAGTCGGCCTTCACTAGCAAAAAAAAAGGTATGTGGACTGATAGCATGGGTGGGTATCAGCTTCATTTATTGTTAAGCTTACAGTAAAGGTTAGCGTGGTCAAAATGTCTTTTAACAATGTCTTATAATATTAAACATTGTAAGTACTTAACAATATCAGTGGAGCACAGCCTGTTTGTTGGGTCCAAATCTGATGAATAGCAGTTTTTTCTAGGCTGGTTTAGAGAGCGGTGGGTTATGTCTTCATGTATCATATTTCACTATAGTAATTCAGAAGGTTTTGTTTTGAGATGTTTTGAAATGCTTAAAAACACAGGATGGGATGCTAATGATGAGCGAAAACAAATATTCCAAAGCTGAATCTAGTTATAGATGTCAGAGTCAGAGGAACTGAATCAGCTTTTAAATGGCAATTGAGTGCAGAAGACATTTTCAAATGACATCTTGATGTTGGATGTAAGACCAGGAAACATTCATCCTGTTGGCCATAATTATTTTTAGAGCTCCTCAAAGTTTCTCACAATTTGTTTACAATTAAACGTATCTGCAGTTCACAAATTAATAACATGCATCTGAGGCTTTTATGTTGCTCAGCCAGTATAACATCTGTACGCTGGATGCTGTAGTCCTGATTCAGAAAACGGTCTTTACCAGCAAAGACCAGTTACATATGTGCTTCTGTCATACTGAAGATGGTAGAATGTAAGCAAGTGCTTAGTACATGAGTTTAAATAGATCTAGGGCTTTTGAATAAATTTGAGATGTTGCTTTTCTTCTTCAGTTTGTTCTTCTGACTTTGTTTTCATTTCTGATAACACTCAGTCTTCTAACTTTCTTTCCTAAGCTCTGCTGCGACTTTGCTTTTAATCTTTTTTTTTCCCCCCAGAGGCTCTAGTTTTGTGATAAACACTGCTTGGTTATACAGTAGCAGATCAGGTGGACTGCCATTAGGAAGCGTTTGTTAAAGTAATTGAAAGATTAAGGTTTATAGTTCAACAGAAATATGCACCCTGTTACTTCCCGTGGCATGGATAGYGACCTAAAGTACACCATTTATAATATTACACACACAGGTAAGGTAGAAGAAYGTTTATAAGGTTTCAGGCACAAATACTTAAACATGAGGAAACRCCAGCAGTAAAATTGTCTCTCAATAATGCGTACATTTGTACATTACCATTCACTCTCTGCGTGCCTGATYGTATATACTTTCTTTTCCTAGAAGTTCCCATTTCTTTCCTTGAGCAGGATGGATATAGAAGATTGATCTACACCCACCTCTTTGTTTTTAGTCTTTCTGTTCACTGCTCTGAGGTCTCTGCTCCAGAGAGAGATGTGTTGAGTCATCAGCTAATGTGCGCGTTATCTTACTGATCCACAATCTGATTAATCTTTGTCACATCTCTGTGAGATGAAGGGCTGATATTWTCCCTGTTTTACAGACACAAAGCTGAAATATAGATGCGATAGCGCAGAGTCTCCATCAGTTTAGGGTGTTCATTTTGGGATGCGCTATGTGGTACTACCACGACACAACTTCTACTGACTTCAGTTGTGGCTGTAAATAGTCATCTGCAGAACCTCAGCTTAGGGGCCTGGAGAGGAATATGCACATACAGAACTTGTGTATAGTTAGGTAATCATAGAATCATAGAATCATAGAATCATTAAGGTTGGAAAAGACCTCTAAGATCATCAAGTCCAACCATCAACCCAACACCACCAAGCCCCACTAAACCATGTCCCTAAGCGCCTCATCTACACRTCTTTTAAATACTTCCAGGGATGGTGACTCCACCACTTCCCTGGGCAGCCTGTTCCAATGCTTGACCACTCTTTCAGTAAAGAAATTTTTCCTAATGTCCAATCTAAACCTCCCCTGGCGCAACTTGAGGCCATTTCCTCTCGTCCTATCATGTTAATGTTAATGTTACAAGCCTCACACAAGGGCAGCAGGGGGTGAACTCTGTTCACTAAAATAATATTCAGCTTTCCAAAAGCAGTTTAGATGTAAAAAAAAAAAAAAAAAAGTTACAACATTGGCAACTTTGGGTTCATATCTGAGGAGCAGCAAAAAGTAACACCATGATGAACAAGATATATGCTTATAAAATTACAAATTCTGGCTAATGCTTTACAAAGAAAATATTAATAGAAATGTTATTGTTTGGGGAGAAGGACTCTTCTTAGAAATGTCTGATGTTATTTTACTGTAAGTTTACAAAGTGAGGTAAAATACAACTAAGCAGGGGTGGGATTGAGGTTTGACAGAGATAAAAGCAGCTGTTAAAAAGTGAGTGGGAGGCAATGTTAATAGTAAGTGATGCTGCTGGCTCTTCTCCCTACCTGTTCACTCACCATTTCAGCCAGATATGTACACCTCATATATATATACATATATATAAAAAAAAGTATGTAAAGTATATATAGGTATACATATATATAGAAAAGTATATATATCTGTATAGATACACGTATAAAAAAAAGTATGCGAGGTTGTATTTGCATGTGTTCATTGTGCTGCCCAAACAACTGAGCGATGAGAACATCAAACAGGGTTTAAATGTGTGGTTATTCTCACTTCAGTGTTGTGCCTTTGGTTTCTGGAAGCAGTCTGTCGCTCTTGCAGTTTGGTCCTTGACCTTCTATCACTTTTGGAGACATGCCATACAATCTTTGTTTACAGTAACAAGCATGGAAAAACTGACTTCCTGACAGTAATGCTGAAGTCTAAGTTGAAACCACTCACAGGTGAAAAAACATAGTTCTTCCACTTTGAACTTGTAATGTGTTTCATGTAAAATACCCGTCTAAAACTGGGCAGCCAACAAAAGGAAACCAGTCCTTTGCCCAAGACCAAATATTAACTGCTTTGTCAGCAGTTTCGCTAAGGAGTTGGATGTAATGTGTTTCTGTATTTTTTCCCTGTGTCGCATATAATTTGTAGTCTTAAAAAAACCCACCCCATTGGTTATTTAATTTTTCTGTAGGTATGATATTAATTGACTGAGCAGTTCAGGACCCTTCATGGACTTCTAGCTATTGCATGTATGGCTCTGATCTCCACGCACCCTCTTCATCACACAGCTTTTTCACAGGCTGGTAAAACACATTTGTAGATTTGTGGATTTGTAGATTGGTTTGTATGAAGAACTGATAGATCGCATAACTTCTTTGTTTTCTGGCATTTGCATCACCTTTCCTAGTGTTCTGTGTTCATCAACCCAATACTAAYGGCTGTAAGACTTTTTAAGGAAATTAGGGTATTTACATGAGACATTTGTGTGTTCAGACTAGATTCTCTTCCTGAAGTGCAGGTTTACTAAACAAAGCAACATTTGAGTTTTAGAGTCAAAATCAAAGTTGTGATGCAAAATGAATGCAAATCTAATGGAAGATTTGTGGCCCAGTTCAGTGGTCATGTTTTTGGTGATGTAAGTTAGGTGATGTGTTTTGTAGCAATTAAATATTCCATAATTATGTCAAGAGTGTTGTTTTACACTTTCAGGAAATTAGAAGGGAACGATAAAAAGAGTGGAAGTTAAATGAAGAGTGGGCTAATGAAGCATTCCTATTTTCCTGCAAGTTGTGTGTTCAAGTGATATGTGTTTTAATGTACACTTCCAAATCCTCTGTACAAATTTTATTTTCTTTTTACATCATTACAATAATTACAGTACTCTAACTTACGGCCTGACCCTTTTACACTGGCATATACATCATGTCAGTTGCTTTTGAACCATGAGAAGAGTTTGGCCCCAAGGCTAACTTAACTGGAGGAAACAGTTTTTAGTAAGTCAGAATAATAATGGGAATATTAACCTTAGGAAGCTTCCACAAATGCAGAGAAAATTATGTATTTTTTTCAGTGTTGGTTATCATTTGGTTGCATTTACATCGATGTATCACATTCTGCTCTGTTGAATTCCCACATTTCTGCTCCCCTCCAGGACTGCTGCTGAAGTCTTCTTTCTCACACAAACAGTTTGMAGGGATCCAACAGCACAGGGCTGCAGATATGTAGACTCAGTCCTTTAAAGTGCATAGGCATTTTCTAGCATACAATGATCAAACATGGGTGAATATTGAGAAAACATCACTCAGATTTTAAACACAGCATTTRTACTCACACTGGAAACAGAATCTCAAATATTATGATTAAGGAGTTGGCAAATACAAACGTATGTGGTCAGTGCTGTCATTGGGAATAGCTGAAACTTTGGGAGGCTAATTGCAATAAACTGTCCATCACGCATCCGTAGAACCTAGAATTAATGTGGGAAATTTTTCAAAGAGTAGTGTTGAATAATCAGTTAATTAAATAAATTGATCTGGTTCCAGATGACTGCAAGAGAAAAGTGCAGAACTGTGCTTCACCAGTTTCTTGTGATGAAGGTCTCTGTGCTGAAAATGCAGCAGCAGCACTTCCCTRTTTTTTCTACATGCATTCACTAAGATGGTCTGGACAGATTCTGGCATATTCTACTGAARATTACCAAAAGGTGGAATCATGGCTATTTTTTAAGTGGATGGACAAGCAAAGCATATCTTTTGTATGAGACAGTAGTTAGATCTTCATTCCAGGTGCCATACAGCGTAGCAATATCAGGAAGATGGCTTTGAAGAAGCCCATCAAGTACCAAAGGAGTTTAGCTGTGGTCACACAAAACTCCTTATGGAATATTTTCCCCTACTGAAGAGCTCTGTACACTGTAGAGAAACTGCTTCTGGGACTTGAACTCTCAGATAAAGTTGACCTGAGTGTCTCTAAACTATGGCAGCGTGTGTCTAGACATACCCTGTGGTCACTAAACATCTACTGGTATTTTGTGCGAAGCRTAGGGCACTTCATGCCTTGGCCAGTAGCCAGCATGGCTCAGTACTTATACCCTTGTGCAGCTCTGCGGTTTTTGTTCACTGACATATGTTTGTTTTGGTTTGAGTCCATAAGGTTTGCACGCTTGAGGTTCACTTTGAGGTTTCAAGTTCAGTGAAACATCAAGTTTTGCCTGGCTTTTGGGTTGAAACCTCAAGCCTAATGATAATGATTCCTCTATCTGCAGATTACGAAGGGAAAGGTCATTGAAAAACAAACCCCAAAGCCTGATACTTGCTGAGAATCACAAGTATTCAAATGGACCATTCCTTGCAGAGTTTAGCAATCGTATGTTTCTGTCAAAATTAGCAACTCAGCATTTTACTGATATGCACAAGTGTATTAGTGGCGTTCTGCTTCAATTAAAGCTATAGCATTTCTCCAAGTTTCTGCTATTTTTTAGTTCCTACTTCCTGGGTGGTACTGTTTAGCGCTACACAGGGGTGGCAGTTTTTGCCTGCAATAAGCAAAAAGTTAAATTTATGTTAATCCATTGGCCAGACACTTGTTTGTTTTAAGTCCTGTTACTTCTGTCCAGTCTCTGCAGTGCCCGTGCTATGCTTAACCAACGTGACGTTCTGCTTCCTTTGACTTCAGAAAGTTAAGTCCCAAAAGGGATTTTTCCCAAAAGGAAAAGCTGGCAGTCGGGTCGCTTTCCTCTTTTGAGTCCTGGTGTTGAAAGGAATTTAGGTCTTGTTCTCCGCAACTGTGCAACTCTCCTGGAGCTGGGATCCAAAGTTTTCATTTTCAGTGATGTTCAATGAATCTTAAACTCGCAGGGATCCATGTCATAGTGGAGTACTGTACCAAGCAGATAAATAGCCATACGAAGAAGTATACTGAATCCGGTTGAAAAGCACCTGAAAATCACTCCACAAAATTCAGTAGACTTTAAGCAGTCATGAATTATGCTTATTTTGGGCTCTCTATATATTGCTCTAATTCTTCATGTTGGTCTAGAGTCTATTCTGCTGCTGAATCTTTTGCTCCAAAGCCTGTCCCCTGTGGACAGTTACATCAAATCCAAGGTAGCTGGTGTATCCCTAAGGTAGCACAAAGCTGCACATTATAATATGGAGCAGGATTTATGATCAAATGTTTGAGAACAGATATCCAAATGCTGGCACCAAATTGGTGTTGGGAAAATTTCTATTGATGACCTGTCAAGGCAGCATCCAAAATAAGCCCAGTTCTTTCTGCATCTTCCAATCTAAAAGCTTTCATGTGAACTCAGGCAGTAATGATGTCAACGAGAAATTCCTACCTGTATCCTCAGCTGTTCTGTGTGGACAGCTTCCTACTTCTCCATTCACTGTATGGAGGAGGAGAAAATGTGCTGTGGAGTTCAGCTGAGAAAGTAATTTTAGACAGGTAATTTTRCAGACTGCCAATGAATTACTTTGAGAGTTAACAGCATCTAACAGAGCAAAGTACCTATGTTAGAGATTTGGAGAGGGAAGAAAGAGTTAGTTACCCATGCTGTTATCAAAGAATTTAGTGGGGAGGTTATCTGAAGGGATCTCAGTGTAAGAGAACTAGATTTTTAAGCTCTATGTGCATAGGGCTGCCTCTCACAAGGAGCTTTTCTGCATCTAAGTCTTTTACATTTCTGAAGAAATGATTACTGGTCTTTTTCTTTGTAATTCTTGTCTCTTCCCCTCCCTCCCCCTTCATTTGCATCTAACGTGACTGTGTATCTCTGGGTCACACTTGAAGGTACATACATGGTGTACCTGCATAGGAGGTTTTTCCCCAGCTTGTGGATATATTTATAAATACTGTAGGGCCCCTTTTTCCGATCTGTTTGAAAAATGTGTCCTGTATTGCGTATTCTGAATAAACTAGCATCCTCCAGGTACCATGTTGGTTCAGCTCTAATTCTGACTTCTGAGAGTAGTTCAGGTTTCACACACATCTGGTCTTTGTTTTTTCTCCTGTTTCTCATGCGTAACACATGGCATAACACTGGAATCAGGGTGTTCACTGGGGTTTTAGTGGTTTGGTTAATAGTTGAACTGGAAGCATCTAGATATCAAAATGATCATCAGATGGTGGCAATTTGGAGGTGCTACTGATTTGAGCTGAACTTGGTTAAATGAGTATGAAAAGAAAAGTCTCTTCATTCCTTGACTCTCTCACTTCTCTTCAGTTTTAGTGTTAGATCTAGGAAAATGTGTGCAATTCAGTATTTCCCACTAGCAGTGGAGTGAAGGCTGTGTATGTAAGAAATAGAGAAAGAACATTTATTTCCTGCACATTTATTTCCCCGGGGAGGGAGGTGCAGCACTGGAAGAGGTTACTCAGAGAGGTTATGGAATCTCCATCTCTCAGGGTTTTCAGGACAAAGTCACAGCTGCCCTGATGTAATGTTGATGATAGCCGGGGGGTTCACTAGGTGACCTCTGGAGGACCCTTCCAACCAACATACCTGTGATTCTAAGTCAGAACAGATAAATGAGCTACTGGTATCAAGTGGGAAAGATCATCAGCTCACAGAGTCAAGAACTCCTGCAGCTCTGTCTTAGAAACTAATGAGAACGGATGAGAAGCCATTCTGAGACATGCTACTATAATTGTTATAGGTTAAGAACAATGAGAGTGGTCACCAGGACAGCTCCCCTTATCTTGTAATCTAAAGCCCTGAAGATACTTATTTTGCTGCACTGAGTCCCTGCTTCAGTAATGTTTATCTTTTGGACTGAGAAAAAGTCATCCAAAGCCTTTATTCTCCATATTAGCTGACACTGCACCTGAAAAAACAGTATTATATCCATTAGCTACAGTCTGAGTTTGGGTGTACCAATATCGTTTTCCAGCAAAGACTTGCCAATGCTGAAATTGTTAACCCCACAGGTGAAAACGTCCTTGGATGACTGTGGTAATCTTGTGATTTCTGTACACGCAGTCCTGCGGCTCTCCTGACCACTAGCTGCACGCTGAGGGTGAATGCTACAACTGGATTTTACGTGGAATTTAGACAACTCCTAGGTGCAGCCCATTGCAAAACCCCTTTCTAATAGGAACCAATAAGAACAAGCTGCAACTGCCTTGTGCAAATTTTTGCAATCTGCTATTGCGTGAACAGTTGGGAAGGTTGAAATCGACACAAAAGAGCACTCGGGTTTGGCTCCGATTGTGCTTCCCTGTGTGAGTGCTAGGCATCTCTCTCTCATCTGGGGAATTCTGTGCTTGATCTCCATCATATAACTTTGGAGCTTGCAATGGGATCCTGTGCAAAACAGCTGTGCAGATTCACGGCAGCTATCTTCTTACATTTCCCCGACACCGTGTACGGTTTCAGTGTAAAGAGCCAGGGAGCGCAGCATTGCGAGGTGGTGCCCGGCTTTTGCAAACAAAGGGGATGAAGGACTCTGTGCCACCTGCTCTGTCACTTGAACAAATGTTAGGAGTAAAACAAGCTACAAACCGCTAACTGTTTGTTGGATGATAACTTTATGCAGCAGCAATTCCATCGATCATCAAGGTCAGCTTTTTTGCTTTTGTTTCTCGAGCGAACCAGTCCCTCGGTTCCATGCTCCTATAGGCAAGATGGTAAAACAGCCAAGAATGTTAACTGCTTGGTGCCCTGACAGTGAACAGCATTGCGGAGCTGCATGCTCTTGTTCAGGGACTGCCAGGGGTGTCCAGATGTTTCTGCGTTAAACAGTGGCACAACACCTCTGCAGAAATTGGCAGGCAAGAGCGTTTGCTTCTTGACTTGGATTGAAAGCTTTTGAGTCGGCAATGTCAGGAAAACATTGCCACCGTCCGCAAACCAGAGAGAGCCCTGTCATGTCCATACGTGAGGAAAAAACTCTTCTGCTAATTTTTTCCTGATTATWTTGTGGGACAGTGAATTTACTAAAATTACCAGTTATGAAAATGGTGAATGCCCCTCTGTTTCTTGCTGTAGTCGCTCATGAGTGTGGGGCTGAGTGGGAAAAGGAGTGGTCTTGGCAAACGGCTTATTAGTCTCAAATAAATTATTCAGAACACAGGTTTGGATACAGATTGCAGGGAACGATAATGGAGTTGGTTTTCTGAGCCTGTTCATGTTATGAAGACATGGAGTATGCTTTTCAGGAATTCACTTAAGTGGAATCAGCTTTGAATAACGTAGCCTGGAAGTAATATTGCTGCCATCCAGCTAGTGTCTGTGGAACAGCATTCTCCTGCCTCCTGAAGCATTGGTGTTGAAGACAGATAGATAGGGAGATATTTGTTTTTTGGCCTTTTTTTTTTTTTTTTTTCCCAAAGGGAAATTCTTTCTAACCACTAGAGAGGGGCATGTTTCGGTTGAGATTTTTTCCCCCCCGAGTGACATAGTGGACCGCATCAGCATCCGATTTGGGTGCGTCATGTGGTTTCTCATGTGATGCTGGTCTCACTGCGCTTTGGAGAGTGAGCCTTTGTGACTCCACACTCTTGGACAGTAGCATCCAGCAACACAGGAGACCTTGGGGAGGGGGGGAAAAAGAGACACCCCCCCAGAAAACCCCAAAAGCCCAGAAAAATAAAGTTACAGTCATTTATTACAGTTATTATTTCTTCTTAACTGTTTTGGCTTTTATTTTTAATTCTGGGTCTTCCCTTTTCTCCGTTCCTGCAGGCATAAAGCTGCACCGTTCGGAAGAAGCAAGATTGTCTTCCCTTACAGCTACGACGCTGCACCGCTTTCGACACAGCCTGCTTTTCCCTCCATTTACCTGGGCGGCTGCTGCTGTTTCTGCTGCTGCTGGGGCTGCTGCAGTCTCGCTGCCTGTGCTTCACCCTGGCTTGGCTGACTCGAAACTCACTCGTCTGCACATTGCTAAGGAAGAAGAGCGATGGAGCCGCGTTTTTTCTGTTGGTTCTGGAAGCAAAGGGTTGCGATGTGTGATGATTTTGGGGTTTTCTTTTTTGGGGGGGGGAGGGAGGAGAAAGGAGGGGTGTTAATCTAGGATGGGGTGGGTGAAAGCTTAAAGAAATATTATGTAAAGTAATCCAGTGCTCGACAAGGGCATCAGCAGCAGGAATCCAGCCTCTGCTGCTCCAGAGGATTAACATGGGGAAGCCACAGTGCTGCAGTCGGCTTTCACCTCAGCGTTGTGCTGGAGATGGATGAATAAGGTATCGGTTGTGTCTGCCTGTTAAGGCAAAGCCATGGAGAAGGAGAGAGCGAGCAAATGCAAATGCAAAGGAAGAAGAAATGCTACGTGCCGTTTGTCTGATTCTGTGCATTCTCGCTGCAGAGAGGATGGCATGATTAACAAAGCAATGTATGGACGGAGGGACTGTAAATTGTAGATTGAACACTCCTGATGCTGTCAGGGAGGGAACTGATGAGCTAGGTGGCTGCAGCGATATCCCCAGGGAAAACAGCAGCCACGCACTCTGTGTGTGTATATATGTATCTATGTGCTTTTGTGTGTGTGTGAGCATGTATAGACATGAAAGAAAGACATTTCTGACCAATTTAAAGAGGAGGTTTGTCACTTTGCTGGGTCAGACTTGATTGCAGCTTGTATTTTCAGCTATAGCTCTACACCCATTTCCTGACTGAGGCGGCACTTTGTGAAAACAGATGTAGGCAGAATTCTTTTAAGAAATGTGAAAGCAGATCCTTTCCGCTTAACACCTTGAAGCACTGAATTTTCAGCACTGTGCTGAGAGAAACTGGGGGGGTTTCGTTTTCTCCATCTTAAAATCTTTATAAACACAGCTGTATTCAGTATGGTGAAAAAT
Organism: Phoebastria nigripes; assembly: GCA_035582835.1. Taxonomy (NCBI): domain Eukaryota; kingdom Metazoa; phylum Chordata; class Aves; order Procellariiformes; family Diomedeidae; genus Phoebastria; species Phoebastria nigripes. The sequence continues at coordinate 732,041 of JAYKAV010002842.1, read as the reverse complement.
TCTATACTGTAAATAGAAATGTGATCAATCTAATCAAAATAAATGCATCCCAGATGACTTCTAGACCAGCTGGCTACCACAGTCATCAAATGGCTAAATGCTCAACTGAGCATTTATATTCAGCGCTATAGTTACATTTTTTTTTTTTTTTTTTAGAATTTCAAAATCAGCCACTAATTAAAAAGGATTCTTCATCTATTGAAAAAAGCACATGCTCGCATTTGGCAATAGATTTCTCTGAAATGTACCTGGGTGTATTTTTTATTGCTGAACATGCATGGGGGAGACCGTGTTTTTAGAGCAGGTAGACTTGTCACAGTACAGGCATATTTAGTTCAGTAGGCAGCTCGGCTTGGCCATGTCTGAACAATGCAGAAATAGGGGAAACAAGTGCTGCACTCAGCTAGTGGGGCTTGGCATGGCTTCTAGCAGCTGCCTACTGAGAAAGAGGGGTTTTTTTCCTCCTTTTTTTTCCTTTTATACAAATCCGTAGACCATAATGTCATCCTAAAATGTGTACGAGGGGATTTCCCAATAGTCATGGTGAGCTCCCCTGCAAGACGCCTGTCTGGCCCTTCCACTATTTGTTACCCAGCCTACAAAGGCAGCCCTGTGCGTTGGATTATATTTAGCCAGCTGTTGGATAACATTCTTGTGCTGGGGGCAAAGGAGTCGTATTACTCCCAAACTGTAGTTTTCTGTTTGCTTTAAGAAAAATAACCTTGGCAATACAGCAGGCTCTGCAAAGGAGTTTATGCCACTCCTATACCTTTCTGAAACTGTCGTGTGCGTCTAACTCGGGTAGTTTAAAGCAAGCAAGGAGGAGGAAGAGAGACTCTTAACTCACAGCTTCAAAGCTGCAGAGACGAGCAAAATGTCAGCAGCTTGTAATTAGGAGTCCACGGTTACGTCAGTGACTGTATCTCTCCAAGAATAGCTATGTGATGTGTGCCACAAAGCAAAGGAAGACAGTCATAACCTGGTTATCAAGCCTGGTTCAAACAAGAAAGAGCAAAATGGATTAATGAATCTGCTGTGTTCCTAAATCAGATGTGGATGGATTACGTGTACAAGGCTTGCTGAATTCTGCAGCAGTGAAGACTGAATTATCAGTTTGTCAGAGGGCACGCATTCACCGAGTGAAAGTGTGAATCCTTCAGAAAAAAATGCAGATGAACCATCTACCCGAGAAAATGTCTTTCCCAGCTCCGTCCTGTACAGGCAGCTGCGCGACACGGAGGCACGCTCTGAAGGGAGAGACCGGCGAGCTGCACGGAGGTGTTTAAAAGGAAGGGTGTAATTAAACACAAAGCAAGCATGCCGAAATTCTGTTCTGGCATTACAGATTTGGCACTGAAATACCACCCCAGAGAAGACTGGCTGGGGTCTGGTGCGGTTTATATYAAGGCTTCTCTGCTTAAGAGTCGGGGGGGGAGGGAAAGGGCTTCGTGCGGCATCTTGCAGCCACACAGAAGTCCCCAGGGCTGCCTGGGGAAGAGGGATGCGCACGGCGATGTGCTCTTAAAGGCACATGCCCAGACCCCGCCAGGAGCTTTATGACCTCTGCAATTATTTTTAGGTCTGTGCAGGCAACTCGGCAGCGTTTAAGCAGTGAGATTGCAGGGGGTGCTTAATCTCCTCCGACTGGCCTTTCTCCACGTTGTGGCTGGAAGATGTTTACAGGGCTTTTATCAATACCCCTCCACAATATTCAGCGTGCGTGTCTGTCGGTGTTCACGCCGCCCAGTTGCTAGAAGCCTGGCGTGGTTCCCTGCTCCCAGCAGAAGTCGGTTGCAGTTCAGCTCTGTTTACGTTGCTCTTTAATTTACCAGGATAGGTAGATTGCATTATGCAAACAGTGGGGTGGRTTTTTTTTTTTTTGGACCGTGAACACAAATTTGTAGGAGGAGATGACTCTGTATATTAAACCAATAGCTCTTTGAATTGTGTATAGTATAATTTAAATATACTTACTTTAATTAATAGAAGGTTTCAAAAGCTGGCATTGTCTGGGGCTGTTTAATTTACATCTTGGGTTTAGTCAATGAGCATAACCTGCCTGATTAGAATAGCGTATTCTGCGCAGCCAACAGGGTGGAAGACATTATTTTGTTTGTGTTAGTTCAAACAGCTGGTCATTAATGCAGGCCCCATCTCCAGAGTGAAGTGCTAGTGGACATGAATGGCTGCCTGATTAATGCTGCCCCTCGACGGGTCCTTCATCCAGCGGCAGCGGGTTTTTTTGCAGAATAATGCAGCGTGATTTGATTGCGCTCTAACAGGGTAGTATGTCATTGTGTCACCGAGCAATCGAGGTTATTATGGGGCAGGGCAGACAGACGGGACAGTGGGGTTACTAGACCGTGGCATTTTTAGAAATGCAGGCCTGACCTACTTAGAGTTATTCTTGCTGGCTGGCAGCTGCCTGGTGCAGGGCTCCCCCCGATAGGCTGCGGCTGTTGCTAGGGGGAATTAGCATGAATTTTTCCACATGCAGACTCGGCGATTGAATGATAAAAGCTGACTGGAATTAAAGAGATTTGGTTCAGTATTATGCAGATTTATCTCCCTGGGTTTTTTCCTCTCTCTCAAATGCATAAAAAGGAGCAGAAGACAGTTTGTTTCCATTTATTTTTGACCTATTTTTTTTTCCAGGGGAGGGCAGAAGTGTTGTGAATTTTTGATCATCATTTACTATTTAAGCCGTTGAAATGATATGACAGTGGGCATGCATCTTTAATGTATGGGAGATTCAAACGCTGTCTCTTTGGAAGGGAATGAAATGAATATATTTTGTGTTCTGGTCAGACTGCCGCCTCTTTCTATTTGAAGCTGTGTCAGATTCCCTCGTCTGGAAAAGGGAAACATATACCAGGTTTTATTGCATAACATTACTCTTGGCTATTTTTAGCTATCTGTACTTCACAAAATTAGTCCTATGTTTATGTTGGTGGATGAAATTAATCCCCAGACTATGCCTCCTATATGCAGAGACAGACGTCCAGGCTATGCTGCAGTGTTATGTGTCACGTTCATCTGAAAAGGTGCTTACATGCTACAGACGTATCAGCGCTGCATACCTAGCAGAGAACGGATGCCTGGCCTGTAATCAGATCAATTAGAGAACCTCTTCTGGATTTTGGAGTATTTTTCAGGCTTTGGTTTGAAGTTGGGTTCTCTAGATGGCTCTTTTTTTTTATCTACATCTGCCTAAAATAGTGTTATCTTTTCAGAGAACTCTGTGCTCCCTCAGGAAGCAAATAAAAACAATACTCAGTGAAGAATCCTTTGATGTAATTATGAATATTTCCTTTGTTATTATCACTAATTATAGAAGATCTTTGTTTAAACCGCAATTCCCCTCTGTGTGATCCTTTACCATGCAAAGAAGTTACAATTTAGTGCTTGTAATTTTAATTTTTCAGGGCAACGCATCATGACGTCACACTCGAAGAATTGGGAATTTTCAAAGTCAGAGGCAGTTAGGGATGGGAGAGAGGGATCCAAAAGTCTTCAGAATTGCAAAATAAAAGATGTGACTTGGTGCTGAAAAGTAGTGAGCTCATTTGTGTCTGAAACAGTTTCATTTGAAATACTTGGGTGAATGAGATACCTTTTAGAGGGGTGTGAGCAGCCTGCACCTCTGGACGGCCAGCAGCCTCCCTGGACGCAGAGCTCCCCTGCCTTGGCCCCTGGAGTTTCTCGGGATGGTGTGAAGAGGAAGCAACTGGAAATGGAGACATGCATCTGAATGCGTTTTGTGGCCGAGGCAAAGCATTCAGTTCCTACAGATTTGAATTTCCTATGTCTCTTTCCTGGCCTTGATTCGTTACTGAAACTCACACCGCTTCCTTCTCTGCCCCTTCCTGACGGTCCCACGGAGCGACAGTTTTTTAGAGAAGTGAAAGTGAAGAGAGGCACTATTTGATGCCCAGTAATTGAGTTCTCCTTGGCTGTCCCTAGAGGTGACTCCAGAAAGCAAAACTGCAGTTTTGGTCCCACTTCCCTCAGCAATATTCTCTTGATCAAAGCCTGATCTCTCGAGCTGCTTTCCTGCAGGATGCTGTCAGTGGCTGTGGCTTCCCACCTGGGCTGTGGTTTTCACATCGGTCTTCCGAACTTATCTCTATGCTGTGTTGTCTGCTGAGCTTCTCCCCAGTTGCTTTCCCCGTGATGAACCGGTTCAAGTCATCAGAGGAAAGGGCCGGAGCATGGCCAGGTTTGGCCCATCCCAGTGCCTCCTCGGTGGCTCGTACCCAGGTGGGCAGCCACTGGGCTAACAGAAGGGAAGTACTGGCATGGAAATCAGTTCCTTATGGGAGGAGAAGCCAGCTTTGCTTTCAGGATGCTAGGCAATAGCCAGCCTTTGTGTGCAATTGTCTGTTGAGGTTCTTGCCCTCGTTGGTTGTAGCCAGTTGTTGTTTCATCCAGTTCACCTGGGATATTAGCTAACTTGGACTTCAGCAAATCCAAATGAGCATGCGATATTATATTAATTTCAGCAGAAACCTATTTTCTAGAAAAATGATTTGAGTGTCATCTTATTTTGGTATATTCCTGCTAGGAAAGAGGGAGTCCAAAGAAAAGCAACAAACAATATAAAGCGTATACTCTGTGGAAAAGAGTTGTATCCCTGATGTTTGTTGGGGATTTCAATGCAGTGAACATTTAAAACAAACATCAAATCAGACAGTTTAACAAACCATCAAGTGACGTATTAAATATAAAAAATGCAGTGCACCAGAAATTGTATTCAACATTAGGTTACTTTTCTAAAAGTCTCTTTAATGGGAATTATTCCAAATAAATGAATGTGTGAATAACCTGATCATAATGCTTTGGGTAATTATAAGTAGCAGAAATATGGAGTTAATGGACAAAACCAAAATCTGATCTCTGTGTGTGTGTATAAAGCATAAGAAACAGGACACCAGAGGAGTTTGAAATATATATCTGTGTTGAAAATATTGTCAGTTGTGCACATTCCTTTGAAAAAACATGTTAATCATTTTCTGATGATCTCCTCTGAGGTTTCTATTGTTGCAACAACTTACACCTCCTACCCTGAAGTTGCTTACCTACAAAAGATTGCATTGTATTGTTCAACATTCTTGCACCATGACCTCTCCTGTGAGCTATGAAAAATCTATTATGCTGAGTTTCATGCTCTAGGGTGGCTAAGCAAGTGCGGATTTACTGGTAGCATATGCAGGCAATAATTTTTATTTTTTTTCTAGCAAAAGACCCAGAATCCTGCCTCCGTTTGCAGCTGTGAGACGACTGTGCTGCTTGGTGTATTCCTGACCTCAAAGTCTTCGCCAGTCTTGGATTTGTTGCGCATTTTGTGATGTCATTGCAACTTTCTGTTTTTCTGAAAATGATCAGAGGATATAGGATATAGAGCGACACATCTAGATTCCCATGAAGGGATTACAGCCGCCAGGAGTGAGTTGACTCCCAGCCTTCACCTCCTGCCAGGGCCATAAAGATCAGTTCTTCTGCAGCAAATGTGTTTCGGTTCCGATTTCAAACCAAAAGTACGAGGAATTGTATTATATTTCTTAAAAGACTGGCAGTTGGCACATTCCTTTTATTGCAATACAGTAGGGAATACAAATGTTTTACAAATTAAAATAATCCTTACAAGATTTTTTTCTGTGATCCATTAACATGGAAACAAATTCTGTAACATACTACCGTCAGCCAGGAGCAGTATTATTGTGGCTCCCACATTCATGGTTTTCTGCATCCATGGATGTGTGTGCCTATACACTCAGAAATGATGCATACATATGTAGTGTGTGTGAATGTGTATACAGGACACACGCATAACTTACACAAATACAACACTGAAGCATATAGTATGTAATCACAGTTGTCTCAGGGTAGTACCAAAACCTGTGCCTCTAGATGTATGATGCTGGTTTGTGTGTGATGAAAAGTGGCTTGTCGCAAAACTAATGCAATTCTGGTGCGTAGCATAACCATTGCGTTAATGCTGTCATCCCACCAGCAACAGAAAAAAAAAAAATCACGATACTGCGTAATACAAAGATAACAAAAAGGATAGTGTGGTGAAAAGTAGGGTATACCTAGATAGATGGGTTTCATAACCACTCGTGCCTTTTTGTAGTCAATAGCAATGTAAAACGAAATGCATGATGGGCTGTTTAAGAGGGAGAGATATAATGTTATTGTTAATTCTTCCCTCCTGCTCCTAGGCCACACCTACTTCAAAAGTGAATCCAGACTCAGATCTTGACAGAGATCGTGACTGTTGAAACCAATGGCTGTTTTATCCTGGAATTCAGTGGAGCCGGGCTTTCATCTCTGGTATTTTCCCCTGACCATGTCTTTTTTTGTGCTCTTGCTCCAAAGTATGGTGTTTCTATTTCTACATTTTTTTTTCCCCCTGTTCCTCTGAAAATGCTTTGAAAGCTTACTTTTTTTGAGCAATATACTACAAATTTGCTCTTGAGTCTGAGAAAATGTGGGGAAATATCACTTCACTGCCAAGCAGATAAGGTTGAGTTGCGGTTAGTCTCCATAGTTACGTTTTTCCGTGTACTTCTGCTTTCATCATAAAATGTCTTTAGTTTTGATGAAATGGAACAGCAAGCGAAAAAACAAATATGCCAAGGAGAATCTGGTCTCTAACAGGCTGCAGAAACTCAGGTAATGAGATGGCTTGTGTCTCGACCTACAAAGCTAGGGCTCAAAAAATGTAGAGGGAGGCAGAACACAACAATCTTTAAAAAGAAATGCTTTCTAGCTCTCTAGCAACTTACGCTGTTATCATCATTGAAGTTAATGGTGGATTCCTTTTTTTTGACACTTTAGCGTTGCATAAAGAGTACTCACACCACTATTCAATGAAGTTATTCATTTGGAGGTAGGTATACCACAGTTGTGTCTGGGTTTGCCATGTTTTTCTTTGTTATATACAGACACAGTAATTAGGCTTTTCTGAGGTCAAATTTTTTTTGATATTTCAAGGTTGGAGGCAGTTTGAAATAATGGCAGTTAGTAGAGGACATTAGGGATAGATTTTGTTCAATATTTGTATCATTCAGAAAACATGCGGAATGGAGGAGGTGGTGCATTGTGCTGCATACTTGGTTTGGTTATGGTTGAAACAAATGGCTGATGAATCTTAGTTTAAATCTCCTGTTCATGACCTCTAATGATGGCAACGTATTATAGCTCTCACCTGCAATTCCTGTGTGTATGCACAGGCACACATACGCACCATTTTAGCTGAGCTAAAATTGCTAGTGAAGTAATCTCCAGCAGCTTTTCATATTACTCCTTTGAAACTCAAACCTACAGTTGTTTACAACTTACAGATGAGACCACATGTTCCGTTCTTTCCCCCCCGCCCCTCCCTTCCAATGGTTGGCAAGATTATGTCCCTTCGTGAGTTTTATGGATACATCCTTTTTATAAAGGAGCAGAAATTCCAGTGCACTTCAGTGCTCTATTTGCTCTGTCACATCCAGTAGATCTTGTTTCCATCAAGTGTTTTCTGTTAACAGCCAGGGAGTAGCACACTTGTCTTCGCATTGGACTTTGATTTCTTGGCATTATACTCGCCGTTCCCAACGTTTTTGTGGTTGTGAAGAGATACTTGCAAACGTGAAAAATAGTCTCCTCTGGTGCCTATATTTGTAGTGTCAGTTCACATTTGATACGAGTTTAGCTGAACATGAGACATTAAGATTAAGCACTGCCCTCCAAAATGTTTTCCCTTGGTTTATGAGAGTAATCTCATTTCTTTTAGAAGAAGCAAGTGAATGGCAGGCCAAGGAGCCCAAGCAGACAGATGATGTTTGATTTCACAAACCAGGTATTCACGTTACGATACGTTCCTAAGAAGCAGGACAGGGAACTAATGCTGTGCAGGTCAACTTGGTTGTGTGTTTTCAAACAGTAGATCATCTGAAATCAGAGCTATGAGACCGAGGGAAAGCCTGGCACTGGTGGAGCCGTTGGAGGGCTGGGCTGACCGGGGCACAGCGCCTGCTTGCACAACTCTCTAAAGGGATTCTCCGAAGTTTCAAGTGCTGTCAACAGTTGGTTGCCGTCTTTGCTCAGCCCAACTGACGCTCTTTTCAGTTCGGTGGTGATTGTAAGGAGAGGTAATACCCCTTATTTAAACCAGCTCTCTCCCATAAACTTTGGCTTCTTGGTAGCCTTAGGTAGTCCTGGCTGCCTCATATTAGTGTTGACTTTAATAGGAGTCTGGAGCATGCAAAAAAATTGGAAGGCAGCCAGGATTTTGGAACAGCAGTGTTCTGTAGTTGAAGATTTCTAGATGGGTTGGTCATTTCTGTTGCAGAGAAAGTTAGAAGAAATGCAAGGTGGTGAAGTTTTGGCTGTACTCCAGTGCTGCATAATGATGGAGACCAATAAATTCAGTTAAAACTCTAGGCTTGCCGCAATCGCTTGCTTGCAACACTGCAAATCACATCAGGAGGAGAACAAAATAGAAAAAAAGAGCACTGTTTTCTCAGGGAGAAAAGTCTTTTTAATAAATATAGTTTTACGGGTTTTGTTTCACCCTTGATGAGTCAGCTCAACACTCCCGTGTACGTTTATGATGTACGGAATAGGAACTCAGCATGTATTCACTGGTCTTTATTTTAATCTTTTGTATTACCAAAACATTTTTTGTACCCCAAACTTTGTATTGTAGGCTGAAAAGTGGACATAAGCAACCAGAACACTGAACATATGATTTCTCCTGAAAAATATTTGTATTTTAAGACATTATGCCAGCATACTTTGACATACAGGCAGATCTGAAAAACTTCAGGAGAAAATAACATCCTCTGACATTAATTCATAAGGAACTGATGTATTATTGAAGAAAAGTCATTCCATAATTTGACTTTTTTTTTTTTCTAAAATTATTTTGGTGGTTACAATTGCTTAGGTTGAATGAAAAGAACTGAGCATAGTCATAAATGCAAATTCAGTAATAAATGTCCCTGTGGAACATAGAAGTCCCACAAAAGCAGTTTCTTGGCTATTTCTCAAAGCGAAAGGATAAGGTTTTTTTCAAATAAGAATTCTGTTATTATTTGTAAAAGCTATGGTTTTGTATGCAAAAGTTGTTCTTTTGGTGTAAAGTGTATATTTTTGTTATACACTTATATTGCTTTTTAGGCCAAAGTTGCATAGTCAGAATTCAGAAGCTGGCAAGTAATTCCCATGTGAATGAGAAACTGGTGATAGAAGTGAAATGTATTTTTGGGGTAGTTTTACGGCAATGTGCTTTATTCACAGAGCATGTATGCAATTTTACTTCCCTGAACGTAGGCAAAAACCATCATCAGAGCGCTTTCTGTTTGTTTTCCAGAAATATCCCAAATGGGCATGACTACAAGTGGTGTTCAAAAGAAGCTCCATCTTTCCAGTGTCACCTTCCTCTTTGCTCTCACACGCCCTTTGCTTGCTTTGTCTGAAATTATCTTACTCCATGGGTCTACAACCAGAAAAAAGCGCCGCTCTGTTCATCCACTAGATTCAGTTCTGCACAGGCCCCAAGCAGTTTACATCTTGGGTTGTCACGCCTATTGTGTGCAAATGTTTTTAAACATTTGGTTCTCCTTGTCATGGAGCCATAAGGACTTAACATACGTGCTGGCTTTTATGAGGTCTGTGATTATTTCTAGGTTCTAGACGGTACCCACGCCTTCCTGATAGCCACTAGAATATAGATTGTATCAAGCATGCACATACACATTTTTTCAGAAAGGATGAAGTGGCTTTTTGTCACTCTTCAATCCTATGTCAAAGGGTAGAAAACGCAGGTGTTTTTCTCTGTGAGCTGGATGGACATCCGAGATTCTTCTCTTCCTTTGGGTCCCACAACCCTGCTTTGAAATGTCTTTTAAAGAGATGAAAAGGGTGTAGCTTTAAAATCATGAACTTTGCACATTACTGAAATAAATGGTTCTCCTTTTTATTCTGGGGTCCAGATTGAGATCATACACAGAAGTAAAAAAATATGGATGTCTTCTATTTTATTGTCTCCTGACTCCCCCCCCCGCCCCCCACCTTTTAATCTATTTTGGGGGTCTGGAAAGAAAAGCATGCTGAAAAGGCCCAGTGTATTGATGTGTGAAATTGAAGGAGTTGCTCATTCTTATGATCCAGACACTCCGCCCTTTGACAGGGTTAACATAAAAAGAAACATACTGGAAAACACACACCTAAGTATGAAAAATTCCTTAAATTCAGGGTGTGTTCATACAAAGTGAAATTTCTACAGTGTGGAAAGCATTAAACCTGATCCAGAAAAAATGTGAGGTGCCCCAGCCATTGAGATGTGAATCTCTTTAATCCGCACAAGCATTAGAAAAATCTGAAACATGTGAAAGTTCAAAAGCTGCAAAGTCATTACATGACTTCTTATTCATTTCTCAAATATTGCAACTTTCTATTGAACTGTGAAAAGGCTTTTTCTTGTATTTTTTTCCTTTTCATAAGCAACAGATCAGTCAGTCACTAATATGTTATTGCACATTGTGAAGTGGAAAGTGTGTTTCACTTGGTTATATCTACTTGGATATAAATTGTTTATTTATTTTAGAGCATTTATGTAGCATTTCAATAGTTGGTAACTTGCACCTTTTCAGCAGTTGCTGTTAGGGAGGGGGAAAAGGGCAAGACTGAGTAGGATTTTTAATTTTTTTTTAAGATCCCAATCAATTTCAACCCTAAGTTTAGAGGTAATTTTAATGACTAGCTCTAACTTTGCATGAGGGCTTTTTAACTGTATGTGTGCTAATTAAAAAAAAAACAACTTCAAAACCCTAACAAAACCAAAGCAACACAAAATACCTTTTTTCAGCTTAACTTTACAGCTCTGAAGTACACCAAGAGGACCTTCAGATTTGGTGAAAGCTTACTTCAGAGAAAATGGTAAGTTACTGTTTGTAAAGGGACAGACCTGGTTGGTAACAGAAATGCTCAGCCCAAGGGCTTCCCACTATCAACAACCCCCTAAAGTGCATACATGTCTAACTCCAAGGGCCAGAGCCTCCATGTCTGGCCCCAGGCTGTCTTTGTGCTGCCACAGCAGCCAAAGCTCCTGCAGAGGCTTGGGCAGCCTGGCAGATCTGGCTTTCCCTCTATGGGAGTATTAATTTGTTTTGCATCTGCAATTGTAGTCTTAGGCTTATTTTTGATACCTTTGCCCTTGCTGTGGTCAGTTATAGCAGCCCTCGAGTTTTCAGATAGTTGTGTCTCGCTGGGGTACGAGTCATGCTTCAGGCTGTTTGCTTTAATGAAGTAGTTGTTGAGATAAAGTTGCTGGGGAGGGGGCGTCCCGTGTGTCTAATGGTTTTGTTCTAGGAGCTGCCAGGGATGTAGTGTCACACTGCAATGTCTGAAACAAAAGTAGATCTTAATATATGGGGTAACAGGCTTTCTTAAGGGCAGGAAGAACAGAAAGTTTCATATTGATTTGCCATTTGAAAATCAGCCACAAATTTTTGTCAGTGAAGCTCCTCTGAGAAGATAGTATAGTGACAAAAAACAGTTGGAGTTGGTTTTTAAAATGACACGAAACTGCAGAATCTGACAAAGAGGCTTTTCGAGTCCCCTCCCCACAAAAAATGTCTTCTACACTTAAAAAGACAAGGAGAGGCCTGTTTTCCACATGAAAATAGTTGGCAACCTGACTTTCATTGACTTGCCAAAAGATGTATCAGAAGAGCTGAGGTAATCCACTAATTTCTGAGGTGGTGAAGCGGAAAAGTGCAAGTACTCTGTGGGATAGAGATGGGGGTGACAGCAGGAGCAGAGGGGAACATCAGCTGAGAACTCCGGGATCTCTGGAGGAGACTACGTTCTCAAGCAATGCTCATCATTTAGAGTTATAAAACCTAAACAAAACAAATGTCTCAAACCTATGCCAAGATCCAAAGAGTTTAAAGGTAAACATTAGGTAAGGATTAGCTGTAGTCATTCTGTCCTCTGCTGCCAAGGCCTCGTAGCACAACGAAGGACTATTGATCAAAAAGGTCATGTAGAAGAGGGCAGGGTTTGAAGAAACTGAATTTAAAAAAAAAAAAAAGCCCAAACGAGACAAATGCAAAAATAACTCTGAGATTAATGGAGTTCTGTACATCAGGCATTTCTCACATGCATTCTTTTATTTGTCTGCACAGATACAGTGAATATCTGTAATTCTCTTGGTTTGTACAGTGACATCCCCCTGTAGTCTCCAGAGCTTGAAATGGCGAGTAATTACGTGTGTCCCTCTAAATAAGATGGAAAAGGTGGCAAAAGAAAAGGTGTTGTGCTTGGGTTTTCGACTTGATGCTGTTCTACTCTACATGTCTTGCAGGGACACTTAAGGCTGCTCACACACATGATGATAGCCAGTGGCTACTGACTTATTACTCTAGTATTTAGTCCTTCACATGGTAGCAGCAGCTGCTAAGGAATATGATATGAACAACCTGCTGTTACCTTGATATTCCCCAAAAAGGCTTCCCCCCCACCCTGCCCTGAGGTTGTGGGAAAGGGGAATGATTCTTTGTAGCTGGGATCGATCTGCAAGTTGTCAGCCTCTCATATCCTGAAAAATATTAATAAAGGGCAATTTACTCTTGCGAGGCTGCTGTAAAAAGATTCTAAAATACAGGGATTCTAGTGTCATCCACAGACGACAATCTGCTAAGTGTGTTTGCGTTTTGGGGGCAAGCGGAAAAAGAGCATTCCCTGTGAATGACAAGTGCCAATCTCATAATGTCATATTACCATTAAAGATGAATAAAGAAAAAGGCCCATTATGTTATATCTAACTAGAAAGAAACCTAACAAAGAAATACACTGTGTTGTTACTGAGAGGAAGGATAGACTTGTGGTTAGGGCACAGGAGATGTTGGTTCAAATTTCTGGCTCTGCGAGACTTCCTCTGTGACCTTGGGCGACTCGCGTACTGCCGCGCTTCAAATCGGCAGTAGCACCCAGACTGGGAGAGAGATTTCCTAGAGAGATCAGTTCCCATTTAGGCACTCAAATGGGTGCCTAAGCAGCCAGATCTTCAAGATGGGCAAAAAGGTCTTCTGAAAATCTACAATAAAAGTAGGAACGACAGGGCTTGGAGCCTTTTTTCTTCTTCTCTNTTTTTTCTGTGAAAGTCTGGCTCTGATGCTGGTTATTGAGCATTTGAGAATCTGATCCTTGACCTCCCTTGCGATTCTGTCTCTTAGTCATCTTAAGGCATGGTTTCCCAGCTGAAAATGGGGATAACAATGCATCCTTTATCTTACTGTCTGCCAGTTTCGTCTGTTTAGACATCGAGGCTTTGGGGGGAGGGACTGCCTTCTACAATATACGGGTATTTGACCCTAATCTTTGAGAGGTATTGGGAGAAATGTGGACTTTAGACATCAGCGTGATGAAAAGGAACATGTAAATGATGGTAAAAGCAGTGATTTTGAATAAGTGATGAACTCAGCTCAGTAGTATTAAAACTGGTTTTGCTTGTTATGGAAAGAGAAGACAATTTGGGTCAGAGTCAGGATTTCTTCAAGACTTGGGAATGTTGAGATCCAGACTTGTGGGTTAAACACATCTCTACCCAGAGTTAGATTAGAGTCTGTGTTGAAGTGTGTTTTCAATTATATTCTGTTAGAAAAGTAATGCTGAAATTTATCTTAAGTTGTCACAGTGCTTCAAAGCATGGGCTTTTCCTCTCTCTAAGTCCTTGAACAAACGCAGGATGTGTTGAGGCAAAACTGTTTCCAATTAAGTTGATGCATTCTGTTCTTTAATGTTTCAGGACTTCAAGTTTAAGCTAAAGAAAAATTCTGTAGCCAGAGTTCAGAAGGATGATTCAGATAAAATTGCCTGGAAAGCAGTTATTTGCCTGAAGTTCTGTGGCTGCACCATGTCGAGTCCTCAGATAGCATGGGGTGACACATAGCCATGAACTTCACTGAAACTCTGCTGACTACCATTGACTGGGGATCCAGCTCTTCTCTGTGTCAGGTCACTGAATATGTAAGAGCGGCTTGAAGCGTATGGGTTAAGGGAAATAAAAGTGATTCCAGCAAATTCCTCTGTTGCTTGGATCCAACGTAAATTTTTGCTGTAGTAAGTGTGCCTTGTTCAGCAGAACAAGTTTTTGGAGTTCCAAGGGTTTTTCCCTGCCTAACTGAAGCATTCCTGTTCATCACCCATCATTTTGTGGAGTGCTATTCTGAAAACTTCTGTCATGTTGAAGATTAAAAAGGGATTAAGAGTGAGTAATGGGTTTTTCAGGTAAATTTGTCTACACACACCACGGGTTAATTGTTCAGGTTCAGTTCTCCAGCTGAAGACAAATACTTGCATGTTTACATTTGACTCTCCTGTCAATTCTTGGAGCTGCTGCTGCAGGGATCCCTGAACAAACCGCCTTAGCAGTCTTCTGTATGTTCTTTCTTATATGTGCCACCTCCATCTCTGCTCCCCCTGCACAAACACTTCCCTGCTGAACCCTAGCCAGCAAGGTTATGCCAGAACTTAATTTGACTCACTGATGTTGACTGCTCAATTTTGTTTTCCCTCAAGGCCAAATTTAAGACTACTCAGAACAGATACTCAAACTGGCTTTGGCAAAGGTAAAATATATGTGGAAATGATGATAAAAATAAATCCTTGCATTTTCGTGATACTAAATAAGGAACAAAAGTCATGTGACATAGGACCAAATGGCCAGTTTCTCACTTTGGCCAATATCCTGTTGCAAGAGTATGTGCGACTGGCGGTCAGTGCTGAATGAGTTTTGGATTTTTTAAACTTTGCGAGAAAACATTTTTTTTTAATCTTTAAGACTGAGGTTTATTGTGGACAAAGATGTTACTGAAGGAATCTTCCTAACGTTGTCCACTTAGTTGGAAGAAGTTTGTGCAGGTATTCAGTGATGCATTAACCATCTGTAGGCAGCTATAAGGAAAAAATCTTCATAAATTACTGAGTAGCTTTGCCGAAGATCAGAATGTTTCTTCAACTTCACAAAAAGAATCTTATCTGTGGGACCCTGGATAGTCTTTTCACCATTAATGCAATCTGTCATGCATTGTGTGTGGGACTGTGCACTGACGGGTTGTAAGAAGAGAAAATCTTGGATTTCAGTTTCCTGCTTGGTTTTGGTGTGTTTAATACCTGTGTTAAACAATTAGGTCATTTAGAAGTTGAAATATCAAGTTAGGTTATGCATCCAAGTTATCTAGTTGACCGTAACCGTGAACCTACTTATACTTGGCTCTCTTAAAACTAGGTACAACTTATTTTGGTACTCTTAAAAGATCACTTTGAAATCTGGCCCCTGAAAATATAAGAAAATATCTAACATAACATTAAACCACACTGTAATTCAGAGTGGTGTCCTTATATAGGCTTTTTCTTGAAAAGTCAAGTCAAACCTCTCTTCCATCTAAACTTTTACAATTTTTTAATTGCAAGCTGTTTTAAATAAACTTCCTGGACTCAGAAGATACTGGAATTTTGATGTATTTTTATGTATGCACCATGGGATAATTGTCCTATTTCAGGATGACTTTTGGTTGTATTATCCATGACAAGTATGCTGTTTCCCTTGTCTGTGTTCGTAATCTTAGCAGTATGTTCTTTTCATAGAAAGAGGGTATGCTTGTCTCTTAGTATAAATAAGAAAACCCAAGAAAAATAACCACAGTGTGACATGGGTCCCTTAGAGCTGGGGATAATATTATGAATGCCCTCTTAATGAGGGATAAAAAAAGACATTTAATTTGCTTTGGAAAAATGTGGAATATTAGATCTCATTCTGGAAATCTGGGCTGTGACTACGTTCTGCCTAGCAGGGTGCAAATTTTATGTTCTGTGTAGAACTGTATCCTGGTCACCACTTTGAATTAATTATTGACTGGCTGAGTGAGTCCTGTCCACTTTCTAAACCATAGCAGAAATATATTTCAGTGAGATGTCAAGCTGAGACTATTCGAATGAGCAGATTTTAAAAAAGAAAAAAAAGGTTAAACATATTTAATGACAGAATAGCAAAATCATTTGCTATAAATGGACAGGTGCCCAACTTAAAAAGAATGAAGAAATCTCCTTCCAAACCAATGAGTCTAAGACATTTTTATGTAAAGTCTAACATACATTCAAGAGTTTAATTGACACGCCTTATTATTTACTCTGAGAATCTATTCTGAAATTATTGTATTGCTCCTGTAAATGTACCTGTTTCCTCCAGACAAAGGAATAAATGATTTTCACAACAAACTATATGCATTGCCCAATACATGCATCATGGAAGAGTGCAACATGTTTGTATCATCCTTTTCTTTCTACAATCCTTAAAAGTTATTTAAAGGAGAAATCGCAGCTGCTTTTGTCCGAAGAGCATCTGTGTTTTTATGACTGGCAAATATGACTGGCGAAGTGACTCAGCTTTAACAACAGTAAGCTAGATCTTGCAATAATGGACATTATCTCAGTAGTCATAGTGGAGACACTTGAATGCTTCAGTTTTGCATAAGTGAGACTGTATGCAGACAGATTATACCACAGCAAGCAGATCCCTAATAGTCAGAACTGCTGTGCTGTATTGACACACAGTTTGAGAGAGACAGTTTAAATATTATCAGTAGCTTTTCAAGCATTGAGTAAATAGGGCATATCAGTAAGTGGTAGGGATGAGATAGCGAAGTTATGGACTTTACACCGGCTTAACTTAAACGAAAGTATTTCCAGCAACAACTGATACATGTTTATAATAGGACAAAAGACAGCTAGGACATTACAGAGACATTGCCCGGTCTGTCTTTTGACAGGAGGATAGCATTTTGAATCATCCCTGGCATCATACACTTTTACCTGCCTGCCGATTGCTGCTTATGGTACTAATTTGATCTCAAGCTTATTTTGACAGAAAAGCATGTCTGTTGTGACAAAAGCACCCTTGCACAAGATATTTGTGGCCAACGCGTTAACAGTATGAGCGTGGGGCCCAACTCTGAAGACTGCCTGATGGCTCCAGCTTTAGCCAGCTAACACTGTGTTACCTCAGTGAGCTAATCAGGTTCCTAAAGTTACACATGCACTAGAAAAACTTTGACGGATTAGAGATTAAATTACTTTCCTTCCTCTCTTGTCCTTCCTTTCTTCCTTTCCCCTCCCCACCCTCTGTCTGGCTTTCCAAAGAATATATATTGATTTTTGGCCCTAAATTATCACTGAGACAATGATGGACAGAGAATTTCAATGTGGCGTTGTTGTGCACTGGTCAGATTTTTATATACTTTTTCTAACAAATAACACTGCTGCCGTCAGGTTTTGATCATTTAAGCTAAAGATATGCAGAGAGTAACACCTCAACATTTTAAAGTGCTCGAATAGTTGCATTAATTTAACAATATATAAATGATTACTATATTGCATCAAAAAATGCCCACCTTTTGATTGAGTTAGGACTGCATCTAAAGTACTAGAAAGAGATCCATCAGGGCCTAAGGGCTTTGAGTCTTTACATGAATTCATGGATGAGTTTACTTGGAAAACATTGACTGGCACTGAAAAACAGAAGCTGGACAAAATTAACAGCAAATCCTCTCAGCAAAGTAGATCTGTTGACTGTTAGCTGCCCTAGATTTTAGAGTGCAAAACCACTCAGATGGTTGCTGAGCATCAGTGGCTCAGAGAGTTGGGGAAATTAGCCTCTGGTTGTGAGAATAATTGGATTCCATTTGGGGAACTTTCAAACTTTTAATATTTTAAATATTTGAGTGAAGGAAAAGTGGTTTCTTTTCATTACTGTATTTGAAGGGCTGGAGGGTACTTTCTTTCTCTGGTTTTAATGCCTAATTCTCCTCAGAGGATTTTAGCATACATGCTGCTTTATAAAGGCCACCTTTTGTTGTCCTTACTGAAGCACCTACCACCCTCCTCCTCTTCCCTCCCCAGAACACCCTGTAAGTGGGTCAATAAAAACTGGCACAGTGAGAGCAATGGCTCCAAATGGAGGAACAGATACACCTCCAAACATCCCAAAAGCACACATCCCACTTCAACAGCCCTCCGTTTTATCATAGGTAGGGTTTCAGTGAGGCTTGAGAATATCAGAAAAGTAAAACCAAGATTGTTTAAAAAAAAAAAAAAAGTCATTAAAAACTCCCACTACTTCCTCTTGAGGATCTCTAATGTTTCCTGCATGTCTGTAGAGGGGCTGTATTTGCAACAGTAAGTCTATTTATTTTTATCTCAGATATAGTGCTAAACAAAGGGATTCTTTTTCCCTTTTATCCTTCTAAACCGAGTTTATGGGAGGTCTCTCTTTTTTTCTCAACCCCAAACCGATACAGATAATTCACATCCTCTTTGATTGCACTTTCCAATACTTCATGAATAGCTATTAATCTTAATGATCCTTCAATCCTATATTTGAACGGACCACTACCCATTCCCTGTACACTCTGGAGGATGTTTGTCAGGGCATACATATTAATTAGGCAGAATTGTGTAAGCAGTTTTTTCCAAAACCACCAGGGCCAGTTAGTCATCCAGACATTACATAATAAAAGTTCATAAGTTGAAAAGAATGTTCTCAATCATTTATGCTCAGTAAAAGAGAGGTTTTAAAGGTACAAATAGAAATTAGATTTCCTGAAATTCAGAACTGAAACGTTCCCCTTAGAAGTAACACAAATTACTACAATTAATAATTTAACTGAAAAGGCTCATATACATATGGATATACATGCATGTGTATGCATCTTTATCTATCTCTGCATTTCCTAGAAGTTGGTTTAGGAGCTTAGACTGGAACAAGACTGGCTGCTAGAGAGAGCTCCCCTGCGTTTAGGGAGACATTGCATGGCCACAAATGCTCATCAGCACAGCTAAGACAGCATCACACTTCACTGACCACAAAAGAATTCAGTTTCAATGTGAGATGTGGAGGTAGAACTGCATCCATTTGGGTGTCAGTGAGGCTATAAAATCCAGAGCATAATGCACTGCGGGGGAGAAGGGATGAAAAACCACTTGCAGACGTAACATTTACAGGGACAAAGCGAGGGATCCAGAAGGAAATATGAAGGAGAGAACTATGGAAAATGCTTACGGCCCTGAAAAAGAGTCTAAATGAACGTTCAGAAGGATACCTTTTCTACTTATCCAATATAAACAGCAGAGGGAATTTTGAAAACTGGGTCCTAGGTATGTGAAAACTTGATCAGTTATTCCTGATTACTTTGATATAACTCATGCTATGTGGTTTAAATGAGGCTGTGATAGATACACAGCTTGTGTCAGAAAGAGAACATTTAATTACGTGAATCTGATTAAAAGCTACTGCATTGTAACAATGAAAATAACTAAAACATCAGTTAAAAAATATAATGAATAATTTTAAAGTGCTGAAGATGTCAGGGTTCATTATTTGATTTTAAGGTCAAATTCCAAGTGCACGTTATCAGTCAGCTTCCCCTTTTATGGAGAGTTCATTGAAGAAACGCAGGGGGAAAGAAAGGTGAGGGGGAAAAAATGGTGCTTCCAGCAGATCCCATAAAATTGTGCACTTTTTTCCGCAAAGATTGAGGTTAATCTTTTGTAGTTGTACTTGAACTTAATCTGCCTTGATTTATAAAAGTTATTAATTTTTTTTTTTCTGAACGTATCCCTGTACTTCCAGTATAAAATTTTACATTCAGTGTTCTCTCCAGACCAGGGTAATTTCATTTCCCTTTACCCATCTCCATACATAGAACAAGCAGCAATAATTAGACTGACAGAGCATCACTGTTTGCTCAGCAACAACACCCATTCACCCCAAACCCTTCCTTTGCAAAGTCTGAAACCATTGCATTATATACTTCTGCTTTGTATCATCCTCCCTCTTGTACAGGGTAATGCCACTTTCTAAAAAGCAAGTAAGTTCTGTGACGAGTTTTGAGTAGAGTTTTGCTTCAATTCAGTATTTTGACTTGAAATTAAAGGATGATTCTTCAGTCAAAGCTCTTTTCCTTTGGAAGAAAAGGTGAAGATGCCACTCATAGAAGTTTGTGAGGCAGATTGACTTCATGATGAAACTGCTAATGTCGTAGAAGAAGTGCCTGTTGGCAGAAATGCACCTAAGTAATTCTTTCGAAAGTCTACAGTCACCTTAACTTCTGTAGATAAAACCAAGCTTCTCCAATGTTACTAGATTTAAGAAAAATGAGGTGATTTTCTTCTTTTTGGTCAAATAAATATACTTATTTCTTGAAGCTACGTGTCAGTAATAAAATGTGAGAATGAAATATGTTCTTACACATGTCTCAGTGAAGGTAAGTTGGTGTTTTTAGCAAAGATTTCACTGGTATTAGAATCCTATAGGAGAATTTGTGCTATTTGTAACATTGAGACAAATTCTGATTGTCCTCTTGAATCATTTTTACTGCTTTTGCACCTCATTCCCCATTCCTGATTGCTATCAGGTAGGCAGTTCCTCCTTTCTTCTTCACCATCTTTAACTCTTATGAACACAAATTAAACCCCTTTTTAGCAGACTTTTTTCTGATCCTTCCAGCCAAGGAAGGATCTAAAGCAAACAAAAAGAAATCATTGTCACACAACAAGCTGTGGAACTAACTGCAGCTGGCAGTTTTGGAAAACAAAAGTTTAAGCGTTTTAAAGTAAGAATATCCATGTTTGTGCAGAACAGGCCCACAGTAATGTTCAATATGATGGTTGCATCCAATATCCA
Organism: Phoebastria nigripes; assembly: GCA_035582835.1. Classification (NCBI taxonomy): domain Eukaryota; kingdom Metazoa; phylum Chordata; class Aves; order Procellariiformes; family Diomedeidae; genus Phoebastria; species Phoebastria nigripes. The sequence continues at coordinate 711,307 of JAYKAV010002842.1, read as the reverse complement.
CTCTAGAAGGTCCATCACCTCCTGCCTACAGAGTACCTGAGAATAAGAGAGTTGCCTATCTCTAATGATCTTTTCCTGAACATCTCCCACTTGCCATTGTTAGAAACATGACGATGGACCAGATAGTTCTTTAGAGTGAACCAATACTTAAGTTCCTGTGTAATGCATTCCTTCTCCCCTCAAGGCCCAAATTTGCCTGCTCAAATACATATTTAAACTACGTTGCCAGTGTCCAGTTTAGACTGAAAATTCTTTAGGGCAGAGGTAATATCCTCCTTCTAATGACTGCCCTGGATGTAAAGTCAAGGGCATAAATAATTGTAATACTAAATACAAGGAAAAGTCCAGTTCTGCCCTCGTATAAGTGAGAAGCAAGATGCATTCTCTGACATAGACTTCTTTGTTTATGATTTACATCAGTGGTTGTCTATGATAAATATTTTCATAGTGATTTCTAATTTTTCTCATGGCAAACTGAAATGGAGGGTCGTTTTGTGATAGTCTGAGATTCTTTTCTTATGTAGTTGACTTTTTCAAGTCTGATGGTTAATTCTTGAATGGGAAGTGGTTTCTGCAGATTTGATAGAACCAAATGGAAGTTGGGTGATGTTTTTGTCTTTAACATATGCTTAGATGGGTATCTGCAGGACAGAGTCTCAAGAATAGAGAGGAAGGAAAGGATCTATCATCAACAAACTCAAGGACTGCAGCCCAGAAAATTCTTTGGTTTTTAATGTGTTCCATTGATAAGGGAATGTCTTAGCGGTAGAGAGCAAAACCAGAATGATGAGCCCTTGTTTAACTGGGATACTTTTTGATAAACAAATCTAGTGGTCATTTATCCAAACATTAATTATTAAAAGTTTGCACAGTGCTTAGAGCATGTATGCATTTCGGTATGAGCACTCATGGATGTTATCTTAGGGGCTGGCAGGGTAATATTGCAGAGTGTCTGGAACCTTTTGAACTCATCAGCATGACATCAGCAAGTAAAATCTCTGCAGTGCTCTGACCTGAGAATGTTTTCATTGTAGTTGTTGAAACTCAGTGTACAAGACTGGCTTTGGGTCCAGGTGGAGGAGAATGACAACTTGGTAAACTACACATCAGACAACTGATACCTTATATACAGAGGAGGGCAACCATGCAAGAAAACAATAAAATCTATTGCTGAAATTAGCCTTCAAACAGGGGCCCCTTAAATGTCAGGAGAAGTTTTGGAGATGGGTGTTATCAGTATTCATAGAATCATAGAATACCATGTTGGAAGGGACCTCAAGGATCATTCTGGTCCAAACTTTCTTGGCAAAAGCACGGTCTAGAGAAGATGGCCCAGCACCCTGTCCAGCTGAATCTTAGAAGTGTCCAATGTTGGGGTACCCTGGGGAGATTATTCCAATGGCTGATTGTTCTCATTGTGAAAAATTTTCCTCTTGTGTCCAGTTGGAATCTCCCCAGGAGTAAGTTGTACCCTTACCCCTCGTCTTTTCCACATGACTCCTTGTAAAAAGGGAGTCTCCATCTTCTTTGTAGCCACCCTTTAAATACTGGAACATGGTGATAAGGTCTCCCCTATTATTAATATTTTTAATATAGTATTAATATGGTATGTTCAACTGTCTCCAGCTTACGGGGACAATATCTGGTTCTTACCTGTGAGACTTGTGGAAAATGACTCTGCCACCTATATCCTTGAGTAGATAACCTGCCAGTGTAATACTGCGTAACACAGGGTCAGGAATTGCTGACAAGGTGCCAGAGTTTGTCTGTGCTTGTTGTAACACAGCGACTTACAACATGCCAAACTACCGCTCTTTTGTAAGTGAGAAGCATCATCAAATGCGGTGAGCCAATTTTTCTCCTATAGATCCTTGGAGTAGCAGCTACAAATCCTGTTCTTGTGCAGCCTGAGTGTGCAAAGGGGAATGACACTCTAATACCAAGTGTATCCATGCTTACTGAAGGCTATATAAAGGTTTCTTTTTTGACTTAGAAGTCATTTGCAGAACTTCAACCTGGATTACTTGGAATAATAGAGCTGTCACTAATATGATCTTTTTTAAAAGCGGGTGCAAATTACACCCTTTTGCAAGAGCCTGCTGGGTAATAGCAGAAACAAAACAATAGAAATGAGGCAGACCAGTGAGAGGAAGCAAACATAAATCTAAGATGCTGAATCCTAGGGAGACAAGAGTAGCTTCCATTATGAATAATTCTGCTTCCCTTAATTTATTTCCTGTCTCCGTCCCCCAGCGTTTCTATTATTCTATAGGGCATCCTATTACTGATTTAGATCAATAGTAGACTTCCCAAGATGTTTGTTCTTTATCCAGTTTTACATGCAGAATACTTGGGAAGGTGTGGACACTAAAGGGAAACAAACAGCAATGCTAATTTCAGTATTTCTTCATTTGTAAATCAAACTTCGTTTTGCATGAGTTTCTTTATATTCAGTCTTTGCAAACAATAACATACTATTTAAAAGTGCATTTTAAGTGACTATGATTTGACTGCAAATATTGTCCTAACGAGTTCTGGATATAAAGTGGAGAGCTAAATGATGGAGCCTTGTTTTGGAAAGCCTGTTGTATTTAATTCTGGCTTAGTAAATGAAGCAATAGCTCACGAAGTGTTCACAAGCTTTAGAAAAACTACATGGTTCTGTATACAGCTAGAAGGATTACTGATAGGTTTTCAGATGACATTATGGGTCATAATACCACTGTTTCAAAGTCCAGGTTTGATTTTTGCTGCTTAAATTAATTTTGAAAAAATGGTGTTGTTAGGAATACTTGTTGTACAAGACTCCTGAAGTAATATAATCTCATCCCTTCTGTATGTCATAGAAAATCGGTTCCTGTCTTTTTTCTTCCCTAAATAACTTTTGGTTTCCTGGTAACTCTTAGGCTCATTCTTTCAATCATTTCACAACGTGTAGAGCTGATGGGTAGGGGTCTAGAATCTTTCCCCATCCCCACAGGCATTTTCACAGTGCAGCTGTTGATCATGTGAACATATTCATGTTTCCTTCACAGCCGACACCCTGCAAATGTCTGGCATGCCTGGAGATGGTAAACGTGTTCAGAGCAAAAGGAGCTTTCTTCTTATAGGGATGGCACGTCAATTTTCTAAGAGGTGAGGGAATTTGAAGTGAAAATAAGTGTTTCTTCAATTGCATTAAGACAATACAGACCATCAATGAATGAGAAGAAAGTGTGTCATGCTGGGGTATGGATCTAGCAATCCAGACATCAGAAAAACAAATAATTTTCTTTATTTTTATTCCTTTAGAAGTAAAGGGTTTCAGAGCAAAAAAGCTAAACATTCCACAGATTTTATATTTTTAGCTTGTCTCACCTCACTTTTTTGTGAGTGATTTTCCTTAGCTGCCTCTTTAAAACTCTCTTTTGCTGTGACGTTTATTAAAATTTTGACAGCTGTCAGACTAGGGATGTGCTGAGAATGCTGCCTATCACACTGACCAACTGTGTCACTGCTTCTTTGTTCTTCCATCTGTCTGTCTTTTTCCGTTTGTCATTTTTTGTCCCACTCTTATACTATAAGTGCCTTTGAGACAAGTAACATTTTTGCAAGGTGTTTTGTACAGCACCTACACAATTGCTCCCGAAGCATGTCATCCACTTGTGTTTTGTTCTGTTTATTGGGTTCCCTTTTCTAGCTGAAAAAATCCTACCAGGTGAAAAAAGATCAACCCCCTGTTATACCAAATATAGGAAATCTCATATGAATGCAATTATAATTTTGACAAGAGTCTAAAATGTTTAAAGAAGAATCTCCAAGGCATTAACTTCTGTCAGTGCTTGCTTCTTCACTAAAGCAGAGCTCATGCCTTTATGCAAGGACTGAATAATCCAGTCAACTAATTAACTATACCTTCTGTCATTTTTTTGAACCCTTTCATTTGGGAGTGCAGGCATGTTTCCCTCTGTAACCTAGTGAACCTCATATAAGACAGTGAATTGTCATTTGAGCTAATCTAACCATATTCTTTTCTCTATTTAAGGAAACAATAAGGCTACAAGGACACATTTATTGCATATCAAATTATTCAGGTCTTTTGTGTTCAGTGAAGCTCATTTGAACAAAAATCTGATAAAGGAATAAGTATGTAATGATGAGTAAAATAATGCATACTGGGTATAGATGACATATCTAATTCTAATGTTAACGGACTTAGTACCAGAAGATAGACATTTATGCTTCTGTATTCTACATTGCATAAATCACCTGATTAAGTATGTTAAGCTTATATGCCAGCAAAGTGCACAGCTGTGTTTAAGGTTAACCCTTAGAATGCATATCTGTCCCCACAATCTTCTTTTCTTCCGGTAGTGCATGCTCCATAACTACCTCTGAACTGCTGATCTTTCTCAGTCTTTTTCAACAGGAAGGATCCAGTCTACTGTTGGCTTTCTGCTTGCCCACCGCCTTGCTGAAGTCCATCCTTCTTGGTACTTCTCACACCAGTCCTCTCCAGCTACTCCAGGCAGTGAGCCGATGGACTGCTTTGTAATCACACCACCTACCTCCTTGAATCATGAAGATATGTCATCTTTTGTACTACTACTCTGTGGATGAATCCTTATCCTGTCCTAATGAGGATATTAAAGATGAGGCGAGCCTTAATATCTGGGAATAGTATTTTCTAGAGTCATATAAGGCACATAGATACACAGACAGATGGATTGCCTCTCCAGTGGATGTCTTGTCTTGGAAACACTCCTTGATATGTCAAGTAATATTTCCCAGTTTCCTAGATATAATCTATTTGTCAGACATAGCCCAGCTACAGAATGGCCAGTTTCTAAGCACTCAGCTATGCTGTAGGCCTCTCAAGCTGTAGGGGAATGGATTTTCACCATTTGCAAAAGTTTGTATTTTGCTAAATTATTTTCAAAAAACCCCAAAACAAACCCACAAACAACCAAAAAAACCCTAGCACTCCCAGCTCCCACCACCTTTCAGTATTAGAAACAAAGCAAAACTCTTCTCTTATACCATGAGAGATTTTACATTTCTGTCTTGCAGCTTGCCTTTTTAGAGGGGGAGGGAAAGGAATGGAAGAGAAGTGTCAGTCTCTGCATAATAAGTCCTCTTTTCCCATGTAAAAGTTCTTCAAGAATGAAACAGATAAATTTTACAAGTCATGAAGCAGAAAGAAAAACTGCAAAGTAGCTCTGTGGAATATTAATAGTGATTGTATTTGTTTCGGTTTGGTTTAAATTTTTAAAATAACAGCATGTTAGAAGTAAAAAAAAAAAAACAAAAACTTAACTCTACTGTAAATACTAACATGTTAGGACTGATCTGTCTGTTGCTTGGCAGAGTGTTAAAACCCACTACAGGAACAATTACTCCCAGTATAATTTGGTGCTTCACTGTGAAACAGATACATACCTTCTTAAACATATTTTAAGGCATGAGACCTGGTCTTACTCACATACACCCTTATTTGTGTGTCCAATCCCATCTTTCTTAAATCATGTCATAGCATTGAGGGAAAAACTATGTGTATACAACTGAGAGTTTGGAGGCTTGGACACATTAGCAAGAATAAGGCAGTTTAACATTGTGCATTAATGAAATAGAATGAAAATAAATGTCAGCTGAAAGCAAGTTCCACCCACAGTTCAGCAAAGTGAATGAAGCAGAGAGGACAGCAGTGACCACAATGACATACAGCAAGACGTTATGGCTTCACACTGCATTCTGTCTCTGAGCAGTCATTTGATAACACTGTGATTCAGGAACATAGTCATTCCTTTCTGTACGTTACCATAACATGACCTGCTCAGCTTTAAAAGCAGTTCTTTTGTGATTATTTTTGTCCACTTCTTATTTTATGTTCTATTTTGTATCAATGACGATAGAACATTTTATACAGATTCATCAGGGAAGGACTTTTTCTTTTTTTTGGGGTTGTTCAAGACTTTTTATGTTCACAATAACAGGACTTCTAGGCTTGTGTCTGCATGAGATGAACTGTATTTTGCATCATTGTCTTCACCTTCACATTTGGGGTTGTTACCTTCACCTCCCTGTTACTAGCCCTAAGGCACAGGTTATCATCTCATATCAACACGCATTCTGTCATGTCTCATTCTTTGACTGAATAAAAACCACGTTCGGAAGATGGGAAATGAAGGGCTGGACTGAATTCTGTAGATATGCATGGAGAGGCACTCTTCATGCAGATTTCCCCCTTCCTGCATCCCAGTGGTGATTGCGGGAAGCAGCTGCCTTGATTTTTTCCATCTTTCTTTTGTGGAAACTATATGGGGCTTTGTGCAAGTCTGTGTTTATACATCACCTTTCGTATGCAATACCACATTCAGCTCCAACTTTATGGGAAGGACAGCAGGTTCTGTCTACCGCAGCAGGCATAGCATGGATTCAGCAACAGGGCACCACGAAGCAGCTTGCACGGACTTCAGTTGGGTACTCCAAAATCTGCAACACTGTAAGAGGTGGGACTTTGGCTCCAAAACTTCTCTGTCTTCCCTCTGGGGGTACTGTGATAAGAATTTGCTGCTCTCTAGAAGAATTTGAATGCATCTCAGTGCATAGTGCTTTTCTTTACAAGTCCTCTATTTGGAAAAGGCCATGAAACCCTTCTAATGAAATGAGTGCATATCAGTATTTTCACATAAAGACATTTCTAGAAGTGTTTACCATTTGAACTACTGGTTAGGAAACCTCTTCAATATCTATTAGCAATGATACAGACAGATTCAGAGTCAAGAACAGAATTTTCACAATTTGAACCTTGACTATGTTGATTAAAATTTATTTCAGTATAAAAGATCCCTGCAGGGACCTACCCTCAAGGATTGTGTTTTTCAAGGCTTGATTTGCATATCACCTAAACCTGTCTTTGCTTGCTTTTACTTGAGAGAACGGATATCTTTGCACTGTAGTTCTGTATTTCCTGGCAATTTTATAGACTGCTCTTCTATGGCAAGTTAATATAATTGCCACTAGCCCAAAGGAGTTGCACAAGGTGAATGAGGGTAATCCTATGTTAGCATCTAGTCTGAGTATCAAGATGGAGGACAATCTCGGTGCAGAACCTCATATAGGCAATGCATCCAGTCCTAGTGAAGCATATACATCAGATTTCTTTGTAGCTTTGCTGTGAACCTTCAGTGGAGCCAGACAATCTTTGGGTTATCTGTAGAGTGCATTGAGAGATGGAATATTAATTATTCTGAGGGGAGAATTCTGCTCCCCACTTTACTCAGTTCTGCACTGACAAAATATATATGGCTTTCCTCTCATGAATCATCTACTCTGTATTATGCCAATTTTTACTTAGCAGATGGTCTGGTCTCTACTTTATGCTGAAACCTGTGACCCAGTTAGCTGATACAAGGCAATTGGGGATGCAAAGAACAAAACTTTCCTCATTTCTGTTTTCAAGTAAGTCAGGTCAGTGTTACTGCCGATAATATTCTCTTCTGTATTTTTTATACACATGAATGTTATGTACCTATGTTGGTATTCTTTGGGGATTAAAATGTAGTATTGATTGTTTATACCATATTACATTAGGCATCCCACTGAAGTCAATAGGATTGTCCACACAAGGAAGGAATGTAGGTCTGAGCCTTTGATTCCTGTAGCATTCTTCTTTAACCAAACCAAAATATTACTCTGTTGGGATTATGTTCAGTTGCAGCTGAGAAATGATTGTTTGTCTTTCAGATTCCATTCACATGACTATCTTTTCATAACTGATATATGATAATTTATACTACATGCTCTCAGGACTATGTCATGTGAAAAGTAATATTTAGATAGCCAAATATCTGACACAAAAAGTATACGACTATCACACACACACATGCTTAAAAGTCCAAGAAATCACATCTCCCAAGTTGCTCGTATCTTTCCCTTTCACTGTTTGTGTTGGTTTCCTTTCAGTAAATACAACTGCAGATCTTTGGCCTGTGCCACATGTCAAACAAGGATAAGAACCCTCTACATGGAAGTCAGTTTTCAAATGTAAATGGAGCAGATGATATGTAAATCTCAACAGTTTCCCTATATAATATATATCTTTAAACTGCCAGATTATGCAGGTGTATGTGCAAGGGGTAACTTGTACATGCAAGAACCCATTTATGATAATTAAACTATTTGTGTGTGGAAAATAAAATATGTTTAGCCCATGCACTTTGGCATGTACACACTTTGCCAGAGTAATTGATGGAATGAATATTGAATACCTCATCTAAGGACACAAAAATACAGAACTGCCTGAAGTCACTAAAAAAGGAGCAGAGAGCAAAGGATTTCTATATTTTTTTTCCCCTTAAAATATTTTGCTAGATTCTGAGTATCTTATTCTGTGCGCTGTCTTCCTGAAACCCAATGATAGGAAAGCTTGAATATTCTTTTTTTTATTACTTTGCAGTTGCTGGGGAAATTGTAAGTAGCTAGAGTTTAGATTTGGAAGTATTTAACTACCCCATTTCCATCTGAATTAACATATAATACCATCTTTAATTCTGTATTTATCACAGGAAATTTTTTGCTTGAAAGATATACTTCTGGGAATATGTTAATTGTCTTGTGCCATAATATCACTTCTGAAAGGAGTAAGTCTTTAAATATTAGAGTTCAGTAGGACTGTTCTTAATCTTTGCTATAATAATAAATACTGAATGTCAGACCTTTTCAAAGATCCAAATTGGAAACGTCTTTTATCTCACTAAAATGAGTGGGAGCTCCATAAATGTACGTATGAAAGTAGGGAATTGTTAACCCAAATATATCTTGCAAGGATAATTGGAAAGGATTAATTTACTTCATGTGGCTTTGAGGGAGATGAATAGTCTGCTGTGTTCCCAGGAAATAGAGAGTTAGGAATTCTTTACTTTTGCTGGTGCACAATTGTCTGCAAAGTTTGCGTGCTCAAGCAGTTTCAGGCGTACCTGTCCTTGAAGAAGCAATCCAAAACAAAAACTCAGGTTTTCCCTGTCTGAAGCTTATTCACTTATTCATATTGCTACAGCCTTTCTACGTGAAATTTTGAATGTTGAAAATATTTTGTCCCTCTGTTTTTAATATTCATGCAATAGAATTTCTTTCAAGTGTCAAAGTGGAATAAGTTACACGTGCGTATATTTATATGTATACATACACCAAGATTTAGAAGACTGCGTCAATAGAATTAGCCCATGTTAAGGCTGGTTTAGATGTGTGCTAGCAGGTACAGTTTGAGGCAGAAGGGCTCAGACCGAGAGGCTTTTTTCAGTCCTGGGTGGGAAGCTAGTTAATTGCAGACATGTTAAGTTTACCGTAACATGTTTTCACACAAACATAATCAAGCTCTTGTACTACTCATCTGCTCCCATAGTTTTACCTGAGTTGCATTTTCCTCGCTTAGCTCCCCTCTTCTTATGCAAAGTGTCTGGCTCAGCAGTCTAACTTTGACCTATTTGACCTTGCCCATTTCCTTTCCACTGCATGGCAGTTCAATAAAGGTACTGTGCAGGCAATCCCCTTTCTAGCATATGGCCAGCTGGACAGAAGCTGACATGAACCTTCTAGGAAAGCTGCGATGTGATGTAATATCCAAATTCACCTGCAGTCAGCAATTTTAAGGCGTTATCTCTGAAAAGCAGAGGGGATTGAGTGGATTTGCCATGAAAGAATTAATGGAATATCCACTTTAATGCTCTCCTAAGAACGAAGGCATGTTCTGCAGAAATCCAGTCCAGCGTGTGTGCTAACACAGCAGCATTTGGGTCAGCTGGACCTCCCATGAGGTGAGACTCTGCAGAGTCTCTGTGGTCTGCTGTAGGTGTCTCTGGACTAGTCCCCCCTCAACAAAGAGGTTCTCTAGAAACAGAATCTCCAGGAGGTGTATTTAGACATATAGCTTCAGGGGGGAAGGAGTCCCAGAATCCCATTAGGAAACTGTTCAGCTCTAGGGTTGCAAGAGTATCCAGTGGTGTGGGAACAGGTACTGCACTGGTTGGTACTAAGGTGCCGGCATTCAACTTTTACAGATGCAGATCAGAAGTCTGCATTTCTCCCTTCATCATAGCTGCGTGGGAATCTGCTTGAATGTAGAGAGTAGGTTGCTTATCAGCTGGCATGGTGAGACATAGAGTCAGCCTCAGCTGCAGACTCAAGAAACCATGAAATAGATGAGTTTTATAAGGTACATAATTTTGTGAGGCAGCGTAAAAAAACAGTGACAGCTACCCAAGAGTGTCTATGGAGTGGCTATAGGGCTGTAGAAGAAAGTCTTTCCACCTATGAACCACCTATAAAACATTAGTAGGTGATTTATAATGTTCTTCAGTGGGAAAAGATACTTCGGATAGGACCTACGATGCTTAATGCTGTCATCTAAAAGATTTTTACTCTGTTTTAGTTGTGCAGATATCTTCTTAGTCAATGGATCTGTGTATTGCAGAGCTCTGTCTTGAGCTGAAAGCTCAAGAATGAAAAAAATTATATCTTTTCACTCATTTGAACACAGAAGGTTGTTAGACAGCTAATTTTGAGGAAATACAGGTAACTTTGTGCAGAAAACCTTAGGTGACGCAAAGCCTACACTCGTTCACAAAAATGGTTTCACAGAGGATGAGAAACACCTCAGACCCTCAGAATTCAAAATAACCAAGCGCTAGTCAGATGCCAGGCCCATGTTTTACTGTGCTGTCAGCAAGTCAGACCATTTATTCTGTGGAAAACTGACTGCTGCCTCTTGTTCAAAGCAGGGGCTACTCCCGTTTTTTCGCTCCTGTGGCAGCTCCCGGTCTTCACCTCTGAGTGCCGCTTTCCAAGTCTGGACCTCCTACATTTCCATGTTTGTTGGCAACGCGCATGACTAAAATGATAGTTTCATATTTCAGTGCAGTTGAGGCCCCTTAAAGCAGAGGGTTGCAAGTGTGAAAGAGAGATATGTTGTTCCCTAATGGCTTATTACCATCCCATTTGCAATTCAGATCACTTCTAAATTGACTGAAATTTTTAAACACATAGCAGGCAGTTTAAACTAATGATTGTCTGGAGGTTCACATCTGACATGAACTAAGCTTCTGTTCAAAACAAATTGCAAATAATTCCTCCCTTAGAGTCAAAATGTCACTTTTTACACTGTGCATTGTTGCCAGATTTTGTCAGTTACATTAAAAAAACCCACACCAAAACCCACAAAAAACCTGCTACCCGCTGAATGTTCTGAATTAGAAAGCGGAATGACACTGTGGTTGTTCCCTCCCCCCCTCCCCCCCCCCGCCTTATTTACAATAATGTATATGCGTGCCTGGCTCTCTGTAGCCTGATGAAAAATCCTTTCCCCTCCGCCAGCTCCCCGAAACCCCTCAGCCTGCGCTGAAGGCCCCGGGGGCAGCAGTAGGCCTGAGTTGCCTAGCAACCCCCAGCAGGCAGTGGGGCCGCCGCGGCCTGCCTCTGCCCATCGCTAACCCCACTTCAAACCGGGCGTTTCGCCTTGGTCACCCTCCCTGTCGCTAGCTTGCCCAGGCCTACACAACCGTGGTCCTGAAAGTAAGGGTGGCTGYGGCGTGTTGGAGGGATGATGAGCACCACACAGATTAGGCGCCATGTGCCCTGATGGGCCGTGCTGAGCGTTGTGCTCTTCGGTGAACAATGGCCGGTGCTGGCACAGAGCTTCAGAGCTGACTTTTCTTCTGGCTGTGGAAGTGTAATAAAATGGGCTTAATCCTTCATTGTTTCAATTTTTCAGCACCGTACCTTGTAACGGCTGCTTAAAGAAGTAATTCAGAGTTTGGGTTCAATTCCATCAGGATTTCAAAGTCCATAGGTTTGATGATGATAAAAAGGGAAGCTCTTTAAAAATGTCCAGTGGGGTGGAAACGATACGTTTAATACGTGATTGAAACTGGGTTTCCCTTGAAAGAAATAACCAATCTGAGGGGACTCGCTGGAGAAATCTTGATAACTTACAACTACTGATAACTAATTGTGAATAAGGAGGTATTTGCTAATTTCTAAAGGGAATGAGCTTATGTAGARAGAGAAAAAAAATGAGTCCAGTTTCCTTTGATGTAATCCTTGCGTATTTCTGCTTTGTAGGTGCTGGCCACAGGGATAAGGTTTGGGACAGTCTCTCTTTTTTACCCACAGTATTACTGGATCAGGTATCTTTGTTAGATGTTACTTGAAAGTCTGTGTTACTTAACTGACTTGGCTATCTCTGGACTCAAAAAAAAAAAGATTGTTTTTCAAAAATTATCACAAAGAACCCTCTTATGTTCATCAAGCTACTTGTTCAGTTGCTATTTATGTTTTCACCTTGAACTGTGTGTTGATACACTTCGTACAACATTGCATTTCTCAAAAGCTTTTGCATGGCACATTGTCATACTTACTATTTTTTTGGTCTCTTTTTCCACTGAGAAATATTTCTTGAACTGTTGTTAAAATGGTGGGTTGATGGAGATCCCTGCTCAAGGAATATTTTCTCATGAGAGAGTATGGTGAAATGACATGCTGCTTATCTACTAAAATGACAATTTCACTGAAAACTTTAATTTTCTTTCTGAAAATTGTGAATCCAGAATTGGTTTCAGTCAATACATGGGAAGAAATCCTGAAGCATCATTTGATTGGTTTGGTTTAGAATGTCTCTGTATTTGTGGGGAGGGAAAAGTTGAAACCAAATGAAAGAGACTTTTCTTTGCTAAATGTCAACTTTCCTACTACATGTTCATTGCATGTAAAAAATTGCATTGCATGGGTTTTTTTTTTAACTGAAAGGAGATGGGAAATGTAAAAAAGCATTTCTTTAGATGTTCCTAACTTTATGATCTTTTTACCTGCTTGTAACTAGCTCTAGGAAAGATGTGCATATGTATTACATTTTCCTTATGCCTTCAATATGTACAATTGAAATGTGATATACTTTGTATTTTACAAACAACAACAACAACAACAAAAGTCTCAGCTTACTGATTATGGAAATGGATTAATAGAAAATAAGTTTCTGCTTTCAAAACAACCTTATGAGTGCCGCCTCTTTCCACTATATAAATCTATTATGTTGAAGACTAAGTTTAAATACAGTTTGCCCTGGCTACAATTAAATATCTATAAAAGAAGTCTTGCTGATTGGTTTTAAGGTTAGAACTCAGTCAAACCCATCTTTCATCTGTGAAACATGAAAAACCATTTTTCATCTTTTGATTTGCTAGAAGGAAGGGATGCCATCCAGAGGGGCCTTGACAGGCTTGAGGAGTGGGCCCATGCAAACCTCATGAGGTTCAACAAGGCCAAGTGCAAGGTCCTGCACCTGGATCAGGGCAATCCCCAGCATCAATCCAGTCTGGGGAATGAATGGATTGCGGGCAGCCCTGCGGAGAAGGACTTGGGGATACTGGTGGTTGAAAAATTGGACATGAGCCAGCAATGTGCGCTTGCAGCCCAGAAAGCCAATCACACTCTGCACAAACAGCATAGCTGTCTGTATCCTGGGCCGCATAAAAAGAAGCATGGCCAGCAGGTCGAGGGAGGTGATTCTCCCCCTCTACTCCGCTCTTGCGAGGTGCCACCTGGAGTACTGTGTCCAGTTCTGGGGTGTCCAGTTCTGGGGCACCCAGTACAAGAAAGACATGGACCTGTTAGAGCAGGTCCAGAGGAGGGCCACAAAAATGATCAGAGGGCTGGAACACGTCTCCTATGAAGAAAGGCTGAGAGAGTTGGGGTTGTTCAGCCTGGAGAAGAGAAGGCTTCAGGAAGACCTTATTGCAGCCTTTCAGTACATAAAGGGGGAGTCTTGTCCTGTAGTGACAAGAGGCAAGGGTTTTAAACTGAAAGAGGGTAGATTTAGATTGGATAAAAGGAAGAAACTTTTTACAGTGAGGCTGGTGAGATACTGGAACAGGTTGCCCAGAGAAGTTGTGGATGCCCCATCATCACAAGCATTCAAGGTCAGGTTGCACAGGGCTTTGAGCAACCTAATCTAGTGAATGATGTCCCAGCCCATTGCAGGGGGCTTGGACTAGATGCTCTTTAAAGGTCCCTTCCAACCCAAACTGTTCTATGATTCTATGATTCAGTGCATGCTTTGGAGGAGAGCATGTGGTGTTTCCTGACCATCTTGTGCATGTTCAAGACTGTAGCACTATCATCCTACAGCTTCGCTCTGCTGTTTTGTCCCCAGTCAGATTTATGCTGTGACAATAAATATATATTACCCTTAATTTAGGCCAAGACAGAATTCATAATCCCTTTGATAAGGAGGCTATACCAGGTATGTCATACTTTGATACTAAGGTGATGTGCACGATATAAATAATTACACAGGTACCTTTTCCCTCTCAGAGCAGTAGTGAACCTTTTTTTTTGCGAGTTACGACATGCACAAGGAGGGTTGTCTAGGGGACAGAAAACATCTTTTGCAGAACAATGCTGCTATCTACCACTGTATTAAAAGCTTCAAGATTTGTTTTTGTATGAGTCTCTGTCTTATATTCACCTAAACCTTACTTTCACTTAGATGGAATCTCAAGTGAAAATAAAAATAAATGGGTATCCTAAACTTCTTGCAAACCATTTCTGATGCTTTTGCTTTACATTTTTCATGGTGCCATCCATCAAAAGCTAATCTCTCAATAAACTCAGGCTGTGCATTGCACTTTCTTCCTTCATATGGCCCTTGAGAGAGCATGAGAGAATTTTCTAATACGATGAAGTATTTGCTAGTGTAAGATGATAAAGAACAGAATCTTCTTTATTTTCTCACTTTGGTGCAACAGGGAAACAGAAGAACAGACTCCTTGCAAATAACAAAAAAGCCACTTTAAAGAATTGCTGAGCTGCTTATTGCATTAGCTTTGACGTGAGGACCCATGGTCTCTATTGCATGGGTCTTATGAAGATACCATGCAAATCAAATTAATTCAAGTAGCTTTTGTCATATTAAGTTATAGTACATGTGCTGTAGTTCCAGGATGTTGGAACATCCAAAAGGTTCTGAGGCTTTAGTTAGGCTTGGATAATCATCAAAAGGCTTGGAAACTTTTTTGAGCTATATGAACTATTTTTGTTCGTGAAATCAGGCTGGAAATCTCCCAAGAATGGCTCCTGGGGAAGATTATTGTTATTTCAATCATCTGGCTAAAGAAAGGGCCTATTGTCATGTATGATTATTGGCCTAATCCTGCAAACCATGCACAGTGCTTTCAAACATGAAGTCAGTAAAGGTAAGCACAATAATATCTATATTTCAGGAGTTATTTCTACCTTAGCAATAGAGTGAAAAGAATGACAGAGAGACAAGCTATGTTATATACCACACTTTGCATACTTCTGATTCCTACTTGTTTGAATTATAAGTAAACAGAGAAGGGCCTTGCTGGGAAGGAAACCTTTTTCTATTCTGTGTTAGTGTGCAGTAACGGTGACTTGGTTCATGAGTGTGGGTCTAGTAATTCTAATAATACTGTAAACCATATCATATTCTTTATTAACTTCTGACTTATTTGACACTGAAAGCTGGAGGGAGGTAGTCAGCTTGATAGTGAAAAAAACTCCATCAGTAAACAGGAATATTTTCAGAGTAAGTCATTTAGTGCACAAACTAATTCCTATTCATTGAGTGCACATGCATGTTATGTATTTTGTATTCTGCAAACTCCTTTGCAACATGTGGTACATGGTACACATGAGCTTTATAGCTTCTTTGATATGCTAGAGTGAGTGCTCTTAGCATTTTTGATGACTCACACTGTCACTCATGTGAATTAATAAGCGATCTGAACTCTTCATTGTAAAGAACCCTATCATTTATTAAAAAGGGAAAAGTGTTCCCATAATTAGCGTGGTGGTGTTTGACAAGAAAAGTGAATTTTTGAGGGACTACTACTATTAAATATTGTCAGTAAATACTATTCATTTTTATGCTTGGCAAAGCACTTTCTGGTAGCAAACTGGATGAAATGTAAAGAAATATTTGTTGTAAAAGTGTTCTTTAACAAATTTTGACTAGTGGCTATGACATCATTTTTTAAATGGTTATGAAATATAGGAATTCCCAGTAAAGGGCTCTGTCCATGTCATGTCCTTGGACATGCATCTATCTATACATCAGTATTTCTTGAGCCAGAGACCAAGTGTTTCTGTGACCCTGAAAGTCTTTCTATAACCTCCTTTCACTTAGTTTGTTACCACTCACACGGTGTACTGAGGAAGAAAAATAAGATATTGGAATATAAGAATATGGACTGGCCAATACTAATATAAAATGTTACCATTCAGTGAAAGAACTTCAGAACTCCTTCATGAGGAAAGGAATAAAACGTGATTATATCCTGCATTTCTCTTTTGAACACATGAATTAGAAGGCAGTATGCCATGATCTCTGAACCTTTTTTTCACCAAAGATAGGGACAGTTTGTACTGCTTTCACCTATATGGAAAAAAGATATAGTTCAGAGGACATTAGGCACCATTACTCATCTGTTTTCATTTCCTCCTCATAGCTGAATAAATGAAAGGAAATGAAAAATCGCTATGAGAAAATGTACATTTTTTTAATGTTCAGTTATGGGGGGATATATCTAAATATAGCCTTAAAATCCCAATGATAGTAGATATTGTTGAAATGTTATCTGATAGTCATTGAGTTGTTTAGGGAAAAAAAAGTTGGAAAACCATGGCTGATATTCCTACTGTTTTCCAAGACTGATGTTTATTTGAATTTAACTTCATTCCTAAAGATGGATACAAGCATAAGGAACTTCAAAAAGGTATCATTATGTTTTAAAACTAGTTTTAAAGCTCTTTTTAACACTTAATATAACCCTGTGAATAGTCAGTCTTAAATTTCAATTGAATTGAACATTGAGGCTCAGCTTCAGTCTTCAAGATTTACCAAAGTAATTTGCAGGCACAAGTCGTTAAGAGCTTGAGATAGAAATAGTCATATATGTAAATAGCTTTACAGATCAGTAAACCCAGTAATTTCAGTGGGAATGTGTATGCCTGTGATGTTATTCCCATGCGTGATTGTAGTATTTGATTTCTATAGTGTATGGATATATACCTAAGTATGATTACAGAGTTTACATCTCTGACATAATTTGTTGTTTGTATACATTTCATTTATAATAAGCAGACTCAGTTTAAAATGTAGAGAATTTCTGTTGTTCAGAAATTAAACTTAGAAGATATGTGTGGTTTCTACACTGTATCCCTTGTTATTAGAATTGTGGATTGCCTTTGAAATAATATTGTGAAGGTAAACTGTATTGTACAGATGAGTTGCCAAGTTATAGTCTCTTTTTTTTTTCCCTGCTAGAAGTTAAACCATTGGAGGCTTTTTGTAGGATCTCAAAAGAAAAAAAAAAAAAAAAAAAAGAATGGTAGAGAGATTATCACATTGCTAGTTAAGCAGCTGATTCCAAATGACATATACTGTCAGTAAAATCTTCCCTTATTGGCTTTAAAATCACCCTCAAAATTATTTCTGTCTGCTCCAATGGTTGGATATACTCCTAGAGTCTAGACACAAGTCATGAATAGCAAGTGAGATTTTTATTTTGCATATCTCTATTGCTCTGTTGTGTTCAGTGATAAATGCTCTCAGTGATGAATTCGTTTGAACTTCATACCATTTAGATTTGGTGTCACAAGGTCTTATCTTAAATTTAGTGCCATCTATGGAAGCTTGAATATCATTTTCAAAGGGAACAGAATTGAGCCTATATTTCAGCCATGTGGACCTTTCCTTTCCATTCCTATCACTAAGCAATCTTAAAAGAACAGAAGCAAAGAAATCAGCAGAAATTTAAATATTGCCAATTTGGGTATTGAATAAATAATTAGAAAACTAGCCATTTTGAATTCTGGAAACCTGAAGTAGCCAAAAGTTAATACACTTGGAAAAAAACTCTTATTGATATCAGTTTCTTTCATTTAGAAAGAACATGCTTGTTCTAAATTCAGTTTTGTATAGAATAAGAGATTGGCTATGTAACTATTTTTATTGGATGAAAGACAATAGTTGCTCAGGTCTTACGAATATGGACTAATTAACAAAATATTAGTGAGATAAGAATATATTTTTCCTATTAGCAACTGAAAAAAGAGAATTGCCAGTTGGCCTATATTGTGGCTTGAACATTCAGAGTCTGATGGCATTGTCCATGCCAGGGCATTTGACAATGAAGATGTAGCTTTGAATGTGCTCATGGGGTTCGATGTCTTTCTGTCTCTGTGACAGCTGTGATGACTCAGAATATTAACCAGATCACTTTTAAATACCCCTTTAGCTAAACAGCTGCAAACCAGATATCTTTTCAGTTGCTTAGAATCTTTTTTTGTCATTCTCTTCTATCTTTCTTTATGAAATTAAAAACTCATAATTGTACTAAAACAGGCTATAATAAAGCCAGTGCATGCAAGTTTTAAACAATTGTTTTAGCACTGTAATTTTTAAGCAGTTAATGAAAGTAATTGTTTTAGATCTAGTCATGTAAGTGTAAAATTATGAATGTCTGCCCTATTAATCAAGTTGCTTTTGAATTCTAAAGAGATTCTGAGGTAGGAGTTTACTCAGCGAGACATAATCATTTTTCCAGCTCAATACAGAGCAGTCCCATTATTCATGTTTTCTTTTGAATAAGAACTCGCACTGTAATTCTAAGCACTTGTGATAGTTACAAAGGATATTTTTTTCTTTTTTCCCTTTAAAATGCTTTTTTCCCCATTGGCATTATAACAGAAAATAGAATATTATGATCAAGATTAAATTCTAGTCTGGGCACTTGCATTTTGCCTGGCAAATTTTACCCATTTTCTTCCTTGACTGTGGTGTTGTACAGCTGTGTGGTGTTAAACCGCTGTTGCATGTGCCCCAAGTATTGTGCATGTCAGAGCTTATGAAAGATGTCTGTTATGACTGTCCGACACGGAAGTTTGCTGTACAGGTGAATTTATATATATTAAAAATGGGCTTTGTATATACTTACCCAGATAAAGCCTGAGGCAATCAATAATTGAAAACACAAAGAGATTAAAAGGCTGTTATATATAGATACATAATTAGAAATGCAAGTAACATTACATCCATATAGAGATGGCTAAATGAGACCTTTCTAGCAGTTGGTATAATCTAATCTCTTACATAAACACCTATTATGGCTATGCTTATTCTGTTATGGTCATGAGAGGCTTAAGCCCTCAAACCCATCTTCTCTGGTGTTTCACTCTTCCTCCAAGCTGGCTCAACTCTGGAGCAATGCAGCTGGCTTGTCTAGTGGGAAGCCAAACCCACGAGGAGCTGATTTGAATTTAAGCTCCTCTTTGCTGAAGCTGTGTGATGAAGCCAAGGCCAAGTTTGTTTATGGCTTACAAAGACAGTATATAGATATGGTCAATGGCTCCAGCTGCTATTTGGCTTCTTACTTGCTGTGTGACTGTAAGCCAGATTTTTTCAAAAGTAGTCAATTGTTTTGGTCTCTCCAATTTTCCAATGTTTAACCATAGTGTTTTGAAATGAGTGCCCTAAAAACTTTGAGTGTGACTAAACCCAAAGTGCATGGAGACACTTCGGGTTTAGGACAGCAGACACCTTAGCTCAGCTAGTGCCTTTTTATAGCTTGAAAGTTTTCTGAGCAACTGCAACGACCACATCACTTGTGAGGAATGTGAAGCGTAGGTGGATATGATATGGATGCCCAGCATTTCCTGTTGGGACCTACTGAAACCTATTGGTTCCTTTGCCCTCAGATAGTCACCTCAAACTTAATGAACCTTCCTTTGGAAATGCCTCGTCTCCAAATAGTCAGTAGAGACATAGATATACCTGGATCTCTGTCCTTAAAATTCTGGATGTGTCTTCTCTCTCCATGGACTGCATGGGGAATCAATGGCTATGTTAGCCAGGATGGATTTCTTACCTTTCTCTCCCCTACTCAGACAGTTTTTGTACAGAGTAAAAGCATCAATCCAAGTAGATTTGATTTCAGACCATACTTTTAGTTTAGGGTAGTTCAGTGTAATAGGTGATTAATCTGCTTTTTGATGTCCCTCTTTTTTTTTTCAGCTCTTTGTTGGAGGGGGGGTAAAGAGCAATGGAAGTAAGATATCCTGTCATCAGTAACTGGAGACTGAGATCCAAAAAGAGAAGCTACTGCTAAAGGTATAAACCATACCAGCTATTTTTCATTCACTGATACCACTCAGTGTTACACGCTTTTGGATTTAATAACATTTTTATTTGTATCTGCATGAGCTGGTTATCACTGAAATGCTACTAGGTGAGGAGATTAGACAGAAAAGTGTATTCTTGTCATACAAGTAATTTATAACTTTTTAAAACACCAAGATAAATGCTGCTAATAGTTGCAGCCAGAATTCATGCAAACATGCCTGAAAGTTATTGATGATCCTGATACTGTACAGTGTGACTTTTCATAAAGTTTGCAATGAAAAGTGGCAAAGCAACAAGAACACCATGATGAATGATTTCAGTAAGTGATTAGGCTCATGAGAACTTAACAATTGCTATCGTGGATTAGGCGGCACTTCAGAAGCTTGAGATAGTTGTCAATTTTGTGGGAATCTCGGCGGAGGCAATGCAGCAGGTTGTAAAAGGCAAAGAGTCTGGAGTCCTCATCAGTGAGTTGCAGGGATGGAAGGCCTTCCCACTGAGAGTAAACTTCATTTCCGATCTCACCAGAATGAACCTAAAGACACAAAATGACACTGTAGTAAATGATAGTGAACCTGACTGGATGTAGAACAGAGCATTTAAAATACTGGCCTTGAGGAATGCTAGTTGCTAGTGTATGGCTTGTGAAGTGTTTCCTGTTATGGTTCCCACTATTCTGTATAATGTTCTATATCTTCATGCAGATTTTGAATGAATTTGTCAGATTTTTCAGTTTATTTCCCTAAAATATGTAAAAAGCTTAACTGTGTCAGTAGTGTTTTAAGAGAACTAGTGTGTTAACCAATGTCCAGTGGAATCTGACTTTGCAAAGAAATCAAACCTTCCTTCATGCACGGACTCATCAGTGACATCTCTTTTTGGTTCCCTCCACCTTGAAATCTTTGTTAGCACTTGTTCCTAGAACTTCTTTGCATGTATCTCCAGCTTTGTCTCGGCCCGTCTCTTAGGTAATCTCTTTGATACAGGCAGCTTCAAGAACATGTTACCAGGCAAATCTCTCAACAGTACATCTTCAGATGTACTGTACCTCAGATTCCATTAAAAAAAAAAAAAAAAAGCTGAGTGAGACAGTGACCTCTAATGTTAGAAAGCTACGTGTAGGAACTCATGTAGTGAGTTAGTATCTGAGGTGAAGATTGGTTTAGGTCTCCTTGTTTGAAAGAGACAATAATTAATTTTCCCATATCACAGAAATCTACCTTTCATAGCAGGAAGGAAGTCTGTGCCTATTGATGCTTGTGCATCTTCCTTATTTCCGACCAGCTGTACTTTGTAAAAGCATGTAGGAGAGTATCTGTGGAGCCTCTATCACTCCATTTAAGCAACAGGCAAAAAAAGAGATAGACCTACTATCACTCAAAAACGTGGTTTGACACTAATGAATTTGCCAGTCTTGTCTTCAACCTCCTTCTCTAAATAATGTGAATGAGAAGGTGGTGACAGCATAACTGTAGCAGCACCTGACTTCTGCTGTTATCTTGGATCTTTGCCTGCACCCCTTTTACACGCGGATATGGGATAGAGATGTATTTGATTACACTGATAAATGCATTTGTGGCCTGGATGGGCTAAGGTTTCTGAGTAAAGAGACACCTAACCGAAGGAGAGAGAGACCATGAGTGATCCAGTGGAAAGTGGTCGATAAAGTGATGGTGGCACTCTTAATGCTGTTCAACTGTTCAGAGCCTAAGCAAAAGCCAGTAAAGTCAGAACCTCTTGTTAACATCTAGCTCACTGACAGAATGATATATTCAGGGACTAACAGAGGCCCCTTTAAAAATAAACAAGCTAGAGCTGATTTTATTCAGGAAAGCTTTCAATCAATTACTGATAAAAAAGCATATTTGAGTATGCGTGTTGTCAGACAACAGCCTTGTTGTCTAACCTTACAAGTGTAGGGGGAACCAAGTCAGAGCCAGAGTTCAGAGGAACCAGTATGGTGCGAAAAGAGAAATGAAAGGTACCACGATTACTTTGCTGTATGCCACATCTTTGCAATAGCCCAGACTTCCAGAACAGTTTTAAACACAGTATCTGTTTCTGAAAACTATACACAATACCTATATGTATACAGATGTGTATAAATATGCCAAAACATACTTACAAATTTGTGCATGTGAAAAAACACAGACGCATCCTTAAAAAATCAGGTTTGCAAATTCAAAATACTCAAAGATAGAATGATGATTACCAGTCCTAATGATTACACTGTCCCTTGAAGCAGGACTGGGAGTACACTGGATTATGCTATGCCAGTCACATCACATTGTCTCTTTAGAAATTGCAAGATAGCAGAAGAAAAGAAAGCTGAAAAAAGAAAGCTGAAAAGTTCTCAGATTCAGCTATCTTGGCTCCCTTTTTTTCCTTCACATCTACTCTTTCCTTTCCTATTCCAGGTAGGGAGGGCCTATCACTTTATGTGTCTTCCTTACAGCAACAGGCTGGAAGGATGTTAAGGACCTAATACTTACCCGCCCAACTATTTTCTCCATTCCTTCTAGAAGCCGCTTGTTTTGTTCTTCAATCTCTACGGCCTTCCAGAGGATGGTGTCTGGAGCTTCTTTGATTCTTTGTACTTCAGAGGCCAGATGGATCAGGGGATCATTCCAGGAGCGCAGCACTCCCAGAACTAAATTCAGTAGGTCTTCATGCTGCTCGCCCACATTAAGAAAAGGCAGTTAAAATAGGAAGGCTAAATGCTGGCAGCATTAGGAGGCATTTAGAGCAATGTCCTTAGACAGAGTGATTTGGGAACTTATTCCAGGACCTACCACTGAATGTGCCCTATAGCCCTGTCTCAGATACCTCTGTGCAATTGCATTTTTGAAGTTTGTCATTGTTGTCATCATGTTTTACAGTATTGTAATGGAAAATATCATTAAACCCTCTCCACATTAAAAACTAGCAAGCACAACTGTGTTTCATCTCTGAAAAAAACAGAACTCCTTATCTGCTTTTTGACGAACATTTTAAAATCCAATGATTTTTTTTTTTAAATTTTAGTACTGAATGGAAGGTGCACATTATGGTAAACCACTAAATAGCTTTTATTGCCTCTATGTAACTCATCTGTCCTCCCCTTTGAACAATGGTGCTTCCAGCAATAGCTCTTGGTTTTAAAAATTGTCCTCTCTTGTGGGCAATAAAAATTCATAAAGCTTATGGTTATGGTAGTATTCAACCATTTCTTCTTTGCAAGATGCACTGGATCTGAACACAACCAGACTTGTTATGTACCCAGGGCTGTGAATTCTATTGCTCCCAATAGAATTTCTGAATGACGTACTGAGAAGATGGCTATACTGGGATTGCAAGGATATCACCACCAAGAAACTGATAAAGATTTCTCCCTGGCACACCCCCATTTATACACCTGTGCTTATTTTTTTCTCCAGAGTATTTTCAAATTTTATCTGTGAGCATAGGCTGAACAAGACTATCTCCATCTTCCCTTAAGTTTATAATTATTAAATTGACGTATGTACCATGTTTCTCTTTACAAGTATTTTGCAGTATTTTGCACTAGAGTCTTTGTATTTGGATGATGATGTGACTGCTTTTGCCTACTGGTAACAGCAAGAATATCTATTTAGCATTTGTTTAGTAATGTCAGTGTTTTCAGTTACTGGAAAACTACTTACCTCTGCCTACATACAGTATTCACTCTATAGCCAATGTATTTTTATGTTTGTTAATATAATAATTGTCTATAAGGTGTTTTAAGATAATGTTCAAAGGTTGTAGTGTTGTCAGTACTGTACAAGCATGGTAACTGGCATTGCTCCATGAGGTTATATTGTAATTGGAAATAAGATGAAATGACTGAATATAACATACAGGAAAAGGAAGGGAAGATTAAAGTTACCGGTACTTATATATCCTGTATAGTCTGTAACTTAGTATCAGCAAATGTTAAATCAACTTTTCTTGGCTTTTTGGTGCTTTCCTCTTCCTGGCTTTTTTATTCCGATTGAGCTGATTTCCCTCTCTCTCTGTCTGTTGCCTCTCTATTCCTTCACCCTCCCTCTTCACCCCCTTCCCCCTGCTCTGTCTCACGCTGAATGACATTAGAAATGGGACTTACATGAATCTGCTGAGCTTGCTCCTTATCTTCAGGAGTGGTTAAGGAGGAAGTGTGGCAGCCATTAACAGCTTTCGTAATAAAACCCCGGCCCTGAGCATAGCGTTCATCCTGCAGATCAGCAAGGACAGGCATTATTGAAACAGATAAGTAAGAAGAGCTTCAATTCAAACACTGTATTAACTAATTGTTGTTCCATTGCTTTTATCACTGCTTTTATGCTGTAAAGGTCAAAAGTTTCTGGTGAGTCTTTAGAGTGAAACTGGCACCCAGCAAACACAAACTTGTCCCACAGATAAAGAATGATGGGAAAACGGTATCTTTTAATAGAAGTGTTGGGGATCTTAGCAATGGTCAACACTATGCACAGATTTGCTCACCGTTGGGACTATCACTGTCTGTGCAGCAGTCATATTTGTTTACTTATTGAAGGATTTCATATGTTAACATATATTTGTGCTTAAAAAGTATTAAATTGCATTTTTATATTTTCTCACTCTCAGAAAAAGGCAGAGTACTTACAAATTCATTGAATATTTCTGAAGAGAGGAAGTGGATGTAGTGTGAAAGTTTAACTGCTCGGTCAAAAAGTTCCCCAAGGGAAACTTGGCAATTGACAGATCCATTGGGGCAGATTGGCAAGGAGGTCACTCCTTCCTTTGTCAGGAGCATGTTGGACACCAGAAGGACCACCAGCAACAAACCTGTTCAGGTTTAAAACAAACCAAAATGGAATCACATTGACTTGTATGTGCATTTAGAAGTAGCTGTCAGAGCCAGATGCTGGGTGATTTTGGCTGTGCTGTCACATGGCTCAGAGTACCCCCTGTACTGGCTGCTGAAAATCAATGGAGGAGGGAAGCACTGTAATTCTGTTATCCTTTTTCCCCCTCCATCATCCTGACTGTATAGCAGAGCCTGCTACAGAGTTTGAGGAGACAAGGTAACCTGTGTTGCAGTGTACACTGTATTCCGAAGTCTCTTAGTATTGTGCCTGACTATTACATAGTGATAAATGAAAGAAAAAAATCAAACTTCTTCACAGTGTAAATATAGATACATAATTATATTTGCACAGATATGTAAGTTTGGAAAATAGATTCGTCTTTTTTTTTTTTCCTTTTTGTTTTTCTCCTTTTCCTCCCACAGGTCCTTTTCTTCTTTGCAAACATTTGGAGTTTAAATTAATTTTGTGGGAGGGTGGTTAGGTCACTCTCTTAAGGTTTTGATTGTCCTGGGAGTTCCTTCAGAAGACTTCCAGCAGCTGTGCTGCTTTGCTGTTTAGAGTTTAACCCTAGATTGCCTACTGCTAAGAAATCAGAGAGAACTTTCATCTTTTCTCCTGAACTTCTGAAACTGATATAGAGGACTTCTCATTATCTAAAACACAAAACCTCATCTGTTTAAAACTTTTAATATTGGCTTAACAGAGTCAAGTTTTCTATTCAGTGAAATAAAATATGTGCAGAAAAACAATGGAAAAAATTAAAAGCAAATATTTGGTAAATGAACATACTTATTCAAAGAACACTGTTGTGTGGTCTGAGAGTTTTAGTTCTGGAAATTGGCCTGCTACCTGTATTGGTTCACTAGACTTATTTTAAATGATAAATTGAAGTGTACTCCATAAATCAGCAGAGCTGTCCCTAATGTTATTATGTGATAAGTTTCCTTCTAGCTCTAAATTAAAGAAAAGTGCATTTACACAATATTGAAGTAAGCCTTCCTCCTCCCCCTTGAACAAGGTACATGCCCCATACTGCAGTTAGGAAAGTACTGTGGGGAATAATTCTATGAATAAGAAAACCTGAGACTTGTTGGCTTAGAAAGTTGAAGATGGTTATGAAAACATTCACTTCAAAATTACTACATCGCTTCTAGACTTGTGGATAATGACTTTTGGTCATTGCCTTCTGAGTGGTGTAGCAAAGCAGTCTGGATCCAGTCTTTCATGCGCAGGTGTCACATCCCTCAAGCCAATTTTCTGTGACACTGCCCAATGCAAAGGTAGTCTTAGGAGACAAAAACTGAGTAAAAAAGGGATCAAGCTGCCTTCTAATTCCAAGGTTTGGACACTAAACAGTTGAGGTGGAGGCAGGTTTCACCATTACTGGAAGACTAGGTGGCTGCAGGACCTCAGTTTCTAGAGCTGTTACATTTCAGTTACTTCCTAATTCAATCTAAATTTAAAGAAATATAAAAGTTATCAGCAAGTGAACGGCAAAAGTCTTACCTTTCAGTGAAGCCCCCTTGTTGCTCATGGTAGGGATCCTGTATGATGACTTGGTCTACCAGAAAGAAGTCCCAATACTTGCTCTTATTCTCTGCACATGCCACTTTTATATACACCATCCAGGGTCCATTTTGCATACATTCAGCAGGTCGTGCAGTTTACCTCGATAATTACAAACATCAAATTGTCTTTCTTCCACATTCATATTCAGTATTTTTTGGTTTTTTATTTTTAACTGTGAGAGGGAATTTCATTAACAAGTTCAGCTGCGGGATCCTAAGTATGGTTGGATGAAGAGAGTGTGAAAATTTTTGCCCTGAATGAGGTGCAAATGCCATTGATCCTAGAAAGCTCCAGCTGTCAATTGTGAGACAGGTATTCTCAATGTTTCTAGCCTGCTGTTCCCCCTCCCCACAACTGTCTTCTCATCCTTCCTTTTTTCTTCAGCCATCCAAGCTTGCTTATGTTAAAATTCAGGCTATTTGTGGGAGGCAAACAATATTTCACAATGCCCACAGTGAGGGAAACAGCATAAATTGTACTGAAATTTATCCAGAGAAAGGGAATGGAGACTCCTAGAAAGACAGGTCACTATCTGTTAAATTTTAGATATGACATTCTGGGTATATAGCTCCATACAGTTAAAAAAAGATATCACAAATCATGATATAACTGATCCTCAGTCTAAAAGAAGTTTGGAGAAATGGGGGCAGTTCTTATATTAAAGTAATAATCTGCAACAATCGAAGAGGAAGAAATTATATGTTTACTGTTTAATCACAAATGTTTCATGAATAAGTCAGCATCATTTAAAAAAAAAAACCTTTACAAAACCATGAGATTGTTTTCTGTACTTGAAAACTCCCTGCGTCAAAGATGTGCATTTCCACCATACACAAAACATACACTGTCGTAATCAGTGGGATTTGTTTCCAGATCTGATGTGTCTGTGGATCTACAAACTAGCCTCAGCAGGTTGGCCCTGTTCTCTTGTTGTGTGAGGCTCATCTGTATGAATATGTTAGCAAATGTGTAATCTCTCATCTGTTTCTCAGGTCCATTTACCCATGAAAAGACTTTCCAAATTAGATGATTATAATGAATAAGGTATACAGTGTTAATGAATTTTTTTGCCTTTAGACAACTTGTTCCATACTTGTGGAACAGGTATGTATGTAACCCTGAATCCGCCATTATTTCATAACTATGGACATGATTCCTGAAGCAATGATAAACAGGGAGAAGAAAGGTAGAGTGTTTAGGGGGTAAACCATGGAAGGCATCCCTTGGGAAGCAATAAAAGGAGATGCTTCAGCAATAAACCAGAACCGGTAGCAAGTGGTCTACATCTGCTAAGTTCTAGGATGATTGCTAGAACAGTTTGTTTTGCTTAGAGGCTGGATCTTGTTTGGAAATTGAGGCCCTGCTGAGTAAATGAAGCAGTTGTTGCCTGCAGCAGGGAAAAGTGGCAATCTGATGAAGGCAGTAAAGTTAAAATAGGGCCACAGCCAAAACTCTAGAATGGATGGTAGAAAAACAGCTGTCTCCTAAACCACAGCCACATGGTTTATGATTTTGATTTAATTCAGCTTCATTTGAAAATCCTCCCCAATAAGATTACAGGTGAGCTTGAAAAATCCTGGTATCTTATAATATTAGAAGAGCCCTGTGAATAAAAGGAATGAACACTTCTCAACCCACCATTTGCTCTTTCATTTACTAGTCTGCTTTTCTTGGCATTTTGAGAGGTTGGTAGTGATACCAAAATAAGGCACATAGTTAATTGATATTAAGGACTAGATAACAAATGAAGATACTCACAAAGGCAGCAGGTAAACTCCCTAGGCTCCCTTTACCATTATTGGAGAGGGAAGCTCTTCTCAGGCCTGACAGCATCAGCTAAAGTCAGGATCCTCATACAACTTACCTTCAAGAAGAGCCTGTCTCTTGCTGTATAAGGGTAGACAAGAACCTTAAACATAGATCATAGGAAAGAGTGCTTTATTTGAGCCATTGCATGATGTTTTAATTAAAGCATTCTGCCACAAAATAATATACTTTGCTTTTCTCTTGTACCTTTCATCCTGAAATCCTCAAATAAAGCACTCTTTCCTATGGATTGATTAAAATTGATCCATATGAATGGATTAAAATTGTCAGCAATTAAGAATCATAGGCAGAAGGAGAGAAGAAACTCTGTAAAGTAGATAAATATAAAGGTAAAGTTCTTTTATCAGGTGTGAGAACTGACATAGAGATTAAGATGTTTATTTGTAGCTGCACAGGAAGTCTTCGGGAAAAAAACCCAAAAATTCCTGATTCCCAGACCTGCACTTTAAGTGAAGACCATACTTTCTTACTGTCCTGGTTCGGGCTGGGACAGAGTTAACTTTCTTCCCAGTAGCTGGGGGGGGTGTGCTGTGTTTTGGGTTTGGTATAATAGGAGCGTTGATGGCCCATTGATGTTTTGGGTGCTGCTGGGTGGTGCTTGCACCGGGCACTTTTCGGCCTCCCGTGCCCTGCCAGGTGCATGGGAAGCTGGCGGGGGGAGCACAGCCGGGGTGGTTGACCCAGCTGGCCGATGGGGTATTCCATACCATGTAACCTCATGCTCAGTATAAAAACTAAGGGGGGGGTGCGCCTGGGTCCCGGGCTCTCGTTCGGTTCAGCGGGTGGTGAGCAATTGCATTGTGCATCGCCTGCTTTGTATATTGTTGTTGTTGCTGTTGTTATCACTGTTACTATTACTGTTCTACTTTGTTTTATTTCAATTATTAAACTGTTTTTATCTCAACCTGCGAGTTTTCCTACTCGTGCCCTCCCGATTCTCTCCCCCATCCCACCGGAGCGGGGGGGTGAGCGAGCGGCTGCGTGGTGTTTAGGTGCTGCCAGGGTTAAACCACGACACTTACTAGTACCAAAAAGAAAACAAAGGTGAGAGAAGAGAAAGGAGAGGAAAAGTTACAATAAACAGAAATAAATAGGTCCAAATATTAATTTTCTTTTATAAATTAGGAATTGGGTTCTATTTAAAAGTTGAAAAAAACTTGAAAGGAGCTGAAAATGCTCCCCTCTGCCTTTTGAAAGTGGCCTGGGTTTATATCCTCCAAAGAAGTAATATGGAACTTGGCATCCCATGTTCTCTGACTGTTCCCTGAACCTTGGTAAAGGAAGCTGATCCTAGCCCCTAATAGCCTCCTAATTCTGACAGTAGCTCAGGACAGCACTGTAGATAGCTGGACAGTCATCAGTACTGAGGGGAAAGCTCTTGGAACAACCTGAGGAACTACAAAGCACAGTTGTGATTAGCAGTATGTTTCCATCTCCCATTGTCTTTCACTTTTGCCTTAGGAATTTAATTGAATTAATATTTTTTTATTATCACATTCCTTTTATCTTCAAGAACTTTTCTGGAAGTAAAATTAGTAGGTTGTTACCACCCAGTGTAAACAATATGCCAAAGAAGGACTTACTATATGCAGACTTTATTATATATCTTTTAGCTCATTACTCATGCTTCATAGGCATTACATGTGACATATCAATATTACAGGTAACAGCATTTAGTGCTCGTTTCTCAATAATCTTATCTTTC
This sequence comes from Phoebastria nigripes, assembly GCA_035582835.1. Lineage (NCBI taxonomy): Eukaryota > Metazoa > Chordata > Aves > Procellariiformes > Diomedeidae > Phoebastria > Phoebastria nigripes. The sequence continues at coordinate 681,201 of JAYKAV010002842.1, read as the reverse complement.
CACCTCATATCAGGTTGCAGACCATGAGTTAGACTGTCACATTTTGATTAAGAACTATTGATCAGTACTGGAAGATCGAACATTCCTATTCCATTTTATTTTATTTAAAGTTTTTGAGATATGCAAAGTGTTGTGTCTGATTGATAGCTACCACAGAGGAATGAAAAATCTTTTCTAATAGAATAGTTCTTTGCAGGATACTTATTTTAAGTAGGTGAATTGAAGACTGGGTAATATCACTTGATTTTGTCTTTTACTTACCTGGAAGTATCTGTATTTAATAACAGAACGTTAGTTAATGCAGAAATTTGAAACACCAAATTTTTGGCTATGTTTTTAAAAGATGATCCCCAAGTTATGTATGCAGATGATTGAGCATGCAAAACTGAATGTGCAGAAAAATACTCCTGTATGTGATCTGATTGTCTGACTCTTCCGATACACAATGAAACAAAAGGTTTTATGTGTTCCTGTTTTGCATGTAAGTTGGAGTCATAACACTGAAAATATAGTTGCTCTTGTCTTCCTTTTATAGAATAGTTTACAAAGTTATCCAGTCAACTTAATTTAATGGTTGGCTTTGGAAAGATACAAAACTATTTAATCTGAATCAAAAACAATTCCTCAGAGCACTTTAACTTTTCAAACATGTGGAAAATACATTTTGAGGAGGAACATAAACAGAATATGTTTTCAATCTAGATAGTTTCAAATAACAAATATTTTGTCTTTTCTGATTACTCTCTATAATCTCCATGAAACTTTTGTGCGAAATTCAAGTGATTTTCTAGGATTCTGTAAAACAAGGGCTCTTCCTCTCCATCTTCTTCATGTAGGGAAAAGGAGAATCTGAAAAGCATTCTCTCCAAATGTTTATCTCAGCAAAAACAGCAAAATGGGGATTGAGTACATTCTTAGTGTGATCTCTGCATGAAGGCTGCTGAAAAATAGATAAGAACATACGGAAAAATGATTCCATATGGAGAAAAAAAAAAGGTGAAAATCTGTGGGAAATTTTCAGTTTACTTTTAATTTAAGTTGAAGTACCAGTGTGGTTTCATACAATTTCAGAAGTAGACATAAAAATAAAACGGCAGAACATGTTTCAAAAATCATTTATCAACTTTGCCACTATGATGACATACGCCCAAGTGCACCATGAAATATTAAGTGTGAATCCCAAGTAGAATTCCAGCTAACGATAGCAAAAAAACCAGGGGAATTTGCAAAGAATGGAGTAAAAGCTACCTAGTATATATTGGTCCTGATACTTGAAGTTGGTTGAAGCCTGTGGCTCTGTGTTCACTAATGCTGTGTCTGTGTATTATCAAATAACCTGGCAGTATAAATTTGATCTGGATCTCACATAACTGCATTATGGCACTTCAGCTGAATTATTGGGAGACCACGTTATGGTACTTATCCTGGTTTGATACTTGATACCAGATTTGTCTGACTGGTGGAGGTTGGATGATAATTATCTGACATCTGCTAGGACAAAGATATCCTACAAAACTTTTTGTATAAATGTGAAGTGGCAGAGTGAGCCTGTGCTGGTTCAGCATTTCATGTCATGTGGCTGCAATTATTTATCCTAAACCTTAAGTCCAATTTTCCTTTTTCAGAGCTTGAAAACTAGTGATTTTAAAAGTAAAGACAAATAAGGGGAATCTCCACCCTCCAAAAAATCTTTAGAATAGATTCCTGGGAGCATTGCTATACAGTCGAGGATTTGAGCAGTTGTGACAGCTTCTTCTGTTTATCTAGCTTGAGTCTTATTCTACTTCTGGGATGGTGGAATTACATACTGGGCCATAGTTGGCCTGATTTCCAAAGCTGTAAGTTACAATCCAGTCTAAATGGAGAAGTATTACAAGCATGTAAGTGTTTGCACACTTTGACCTATAAGATACAGTTACTGCTATAAAAACATCACTGAAATGCTCTGTCTTAGCTACAGGGAAAAGTATGCTTGATTCTGAGGCATATTGAACATCATAACTCCAAAGGCTCAAGACCTAGTGATTTAAACAGTTTGTATGGTTTTTGCTTATTTTCCCGTACACTTGCTTTTATCTCTAATTTATTTCCCTTGACCGTGTTCTGCTACAATCAGTAAGTTATTCTCCATAAAATCCTGATTTCAGCTGATGTTTCTTTAGGATAAAGTAGAATGAGTTTCAAGAATTTACTTAGGGTAGGCATGCCACAGTGGAACTTACTAGTGGACTGGGTAATTATTGGTATTGTTTTAAGTATTATATTTGTGTAACACACTTTTAATAAAAGGTAAGAAACAGTAAAATTACCATCAGAAGGCTGCAATTTTCCTGCTAACAAGCAAGAAATAGGAACCTTGTTTAAATATTTGCATATTTTTAATTCTATGGATAAATGCATCACTGGAAAAACATTTCCTTAAATGCTTTGTGGAACTAGAGTCTGTAAAAGTAAGAGGATTTTTTTGATTTTTTTTTTTTTTTTAAATTACAAATACACTGAAAAGAGCACTGAAGTGTGCACAGAGATTTTGAGCACATTTCAATAGCTAGGTATTTCCAAGGGTTGTGGTGAATATGTTTCTGTTTTAGCATGCAGTGTTTGATTCTACTAATGGATAGTTTCCCAAAATGGCAAATGGAGATTTTGTCCTGTGCTTTAGAAAAAGTGCATCTTCCTGAAGACGCATTTTTCCTCCTTATGTGAAAAACTCTTTGGTCAGATAATTTCTGATATGTACTTAAGGATTGAATGGAGAGGGAAAGGTGAGTAGAAAATTTTTTTGGGGGTGTGGTATTAGCTGAGAGCCAAATAGCAGGCAGAGATCAGTGCTGACATTCTTGCTTCTTTGGGAAGATCTCACTTTTAGTTGTGCACTTATCAGACGGAGGAATGCATATTGCTGCTCAAAATTCTCCATTTCATAATGGGATTGAAGTGATACTGAAACAATGAGGCCTTTACTTAATTGTCTTTAAGGAAACATTCAATGCCAGAGGTTTCTCTTACTAATTCCAAACCCTAACACATTTTCTTCTCTTCATTTGTTTGTTACTGTCTCTAAACCTAATACATAAATAAAAATAAATAGTTAAAAATACTGAAGGGATGAGGTGTAGGTGTATTGGGCACCTCCTGACCCACAGGAGATTTGGAACCTCAAATCTTGTTTAGTATCTCATTAGAACTATTTTTCCAATCTACCACATTTTGTAGATATTTTAATTAAGCTTGTCATATTTATTGAACCCAGGCTAGAAATTAATATTGACACAGATTTTTGGAAGACACGTGAAATTGCTTTAGTAAAATGCATTCACCTCCTTCCTAAAGCTAAAATATTTTCTTTGGGGAAAAAATGTGAAAGGAGTTATTCTATGACTATATATTCTGTGCTATTAGAAAGAAATGTATGTTACAAGGTGAAAAATGCATGGAAAAGCATACAGATATATACACTATATACATATATACATATATACACAGGCACAGCCTATGGTATGCTCTGTGCAGAGGTTGTCAGCTATCCCAGGGTATCTTGTAGGATTCTCTTATACCTTAAATACTTACAAAAAATAGCTATATTGGACATCCAGTAATATAAGCAAAGAAGAAATAAATGATTGTTAATAAAAATTAAAACAGCTGAAGAGTCTGAAGTAAACATTTTTAAACAGAAATAGAAAAAACTATAGTCAAGAAAACTTTTTGGTAGCAAACATTGCTAACCACTCCTTAAAAGGTCAAATACATTCAATTGCACACCTGCAGCACATTTGTATGTTTAAAAATTCATTAAAAAAATATTGAAGGTGCATTTCTGTTCAATCTCTTGTCTAATGAATATATTTGCATGCAATCACAGCTTTTCTCCTTTAAAGCTTTCTTACTCATTTCCTAAGTCCTCAAACTGTAACCTGATCTTGTGGGATTTACAAAGCTGAGGCCAAAGTCATCATGGAAGTGTCATAAATGGCTGACATCGTATAGCTTCTTGACTGAGCAAGAGCTGTAACGTCAGATATACTGTGTGACTTGTTACATTAGCCATAGATTTTGCATAGACAGGAAGAGGTAAAGGAATGGTTGTCTGTTTTTTCCAGACCCTTCATTAGTGCCATTCAGTGCAGTGTGTTCATTAAACTTGAAGACGTGGGAGACACTGCACTGCTCGGCAGCTTACACATAACCATCCCTGATGTCTTTATGCTTTTTCATTGTGATCTATGTATTTTACTTTAGTTTTTCGAAGTGTGATTATAAAATTATTATTTGAGCTACTTCAAACACAGCTCTTCCCAAGGGATGAAGGCTTCAATATTGTTACAATGTTCCTTGAGGAAAAAACCACACAACAAACCAATAGGAGGGAGTGGAGTGCAGCACAATCTTTGCATCACTTTCTCCTCATAGCTTTTCTGTTTTGGCTCTGGTTTCAAAGCTTGGGGCTAATATTCCCTGTGGAGCATATTTCAAGAATGTTTGGCTTTATACCTGTGAAACATATCAATACCGTCCTACCTTGTAGACACCAGTAAAGATCAATTGTTCATAGTGAATAAAATTAACTAGTTTGTATCCTTCATAAAAATGAATATGCTAAATAGAGGTAGTTAAATTTTTTTTAGGCTAAAAGTAATTCTTATTAAAGGACTGAAGTTTTACTCGGATTATGACATTCTTTCCTTTAAAAAAACCCCAACAACCTGCCACAAATTTTCTACAAAAATTCTGCTTTTCTGAGCATGTGTCCTGTCAACCTCCTTAACCTTATGAGTCTTTAAATCAATCTTTAAAAAGTTGAGGAGACATCTGTATCAAAAGTAATGTATTTTTACATTCACATTTGTTGTAAGGGATGCAATCATAATGTTAAAGATTTCTAATCTGTAATATTTCTCTAAATCTTATAATAAAAAAGTATTTCATATGTGTGTGGGAGAAAGAGAGCCAGGTTACAAATTAAAGATGATCGTAGAACAGAAGCTCTCAGTTTTTTAATGTTTCTTTCTTGTCTTTATAACAGTGGAGCAAAAAGGTATTGCATATTGGCTTGCAAAATTTTTTGAGAAACAGTATGGTATCGGATTGCAGCACATTTTGCCGTTATGGCTCTTGAGTACATGTGGAGACAGATCCTGTAGTTGGATCCATTATTTGCAGGTGGCTGTGAGATGAGGATTCCAAAAGATTGAAATAGGATGACCAGGTAGCAGAAGTTTTTTTCAGTTTACACCAGACTTGTTCTGGAGATAAATCATCTTTAGGTAAATCAGATAATGTAATTTCCAAAATTCTTCCTGTGGTAGTCAGTTTATCTTCCACAAAATCTTCTTTCCTACATGGTTGGATGCATGCCACAAATCTATGGCCATTAAAAAAACAAACAAACAACTTTCATTTTAAACAGTGTCAGTAGAAATAAATCGATTTCCTTATTAGAAATAGTGATGATCGCAAGAATGGAAAGGCAAAGTGGCCAGTCATTTTGCTGTGCTCCAATTTTACTCTCTACCATGTATGGACAAGTGTGAAGGTTTTGTAGCTTCATTGGCAATAATAGAAACTGCAGGTATTTTGTTTAATAAAGATTTCATTAATCCCATAAAACCTTAGTGTGAGGTAGAGCTGCTGTTAACCGTTCTTACTGAGCTAGATGTGAAGAACCTTCAAAGCCTGTAAACATGCCAGCAGTAACTGACTGTTCTTGCACATTCCCTCTAGCCACCTTTCACTTCACAAAGGTTTTTAATTTAGATCCCTCATATCTTTTAAAGGCTTTTTTTAAAAAAAATTCTCTCTGTCTTATTTTTGCCTCGATTTTCTTCTATTCAGAACATGAATCTGGGAGGGAGAAAAAAGACAATAAAAATCCTTGACATCCGGAGAGAATTTCAAATTGCCTTTTGCCTTCTGAAATGAAATCTGCAGGTTTTTTAAAAAAGAAGAGTAAAAGTATCAATCAGCAAGAGATACAGCTAGCTTATCTGACAGGCCCATGACAGTGTTCAGTGCTCTCCACTGAAGATTTTGTGGAGGCATATGATTAGTCTGAAGGTTTTTTCCCTAAGAACGTCGGGTCAGAAAAGTCTGTTAGCTTCTGAATAAAAGCAGACACAATTGTTCTCACATTGTCCAGGACTGCATTACACATATATGCCTTAAAATGACAGTGGAAGAAAAAAGTCCATAGTTAGCATAAATCCCTTCAGAAAAATATACTGCTACTGTTTCTATTTGTTGTGTTTTCTGTAGGGAGATGGCCCTAATGTTTCTGTTTTGTGATAAATCTAAGGGATTGTGGAATTAGTTCTAGAGGTTTGGGATAAAATCTATAGTGCATATGTCGCTATTTCAGCAGGAAGAATTTTGACATTCTATCTTCTAATACCTTTGGAAATGGGACTATTTCTGTAACCTTAATGGAGTATGACATTCCTATATCCAAAGGCATAGGTCATGTGCATAAACTCTGCACATAAAACATATGCTCTGTTCTACATCTCTATTTTAAATCCTGCAGAATCATCCACAGATCATACAACCCTACTTCATTTGTACTGGCTTTGGTTTTCCTTTCTCAATTCTATATACCTTCTGTTCCTCCCCTGCTGTGACACCTCATGAGAAGCATACTACTTTCTGCTACAAGACAAAGATTCTTTACCCTCCCAAAATCCAATAGTCTGCCACCTGTGTTCATGTATCTAGATTTAATAATGCACGTACTTGCATGCAACTCACACACATGCCTGATTTGCTTCTGGACACACGGTCTAGATCAGTCCAGAAATTTGTTGCAGACACATCTAGCCATATGCATACCTAGAAACATCCCATAGAAGCATGTGTGCATGCAAACCCAATTCAGAGGCTCACTTCACGTAACAGCTGTCAGGCTCAGTTAAAGGTACAGCAAAAATTACTAGGCGACTCCACGTTGATTTGTAATGCTTTTGACAGAGTAAGGTTCTACGCAAACAATGAAATAAGTCATCTAACTGCTCTTATCCCCATCACTTGGACTCTTGTTGCTTTCATACTGTATTTTGTGTTAATGGAAGACCAGTTAAGCTTAGCACATTGTCAAGTGAACTTGGACCAGGTTTTTCAGTAGGTCATGATACACTTAGGATACATGATCCTATGGCTAGTGTTAGAAAAATGCTATGGTCTTTCCTAGGAGAGTCTTGATATGATACTGAATTAGTGGAATCTGTGAGATGCAGCTCGGTACAGCTCCCCTTCTAAAGCGTACTCCTGTAGGTTTAGGAAAGAACCAAATTTCAGATCCTTACTTTGAAATGGTAATGAAACCTACTGTTTTGAACAACACTGATGGCGTTTGGCAAAGAAATGATAGAGGGAATTGTAAGTACATAAGTATTTTTTGCCACATTTATAATCTTGGTGCTAATGAATGTTGCCTGCATGAACATGGCAGGTAATAGGGAAATCATTTACATGTCACTTTGATTCACTATTCGAGAACTTGAAATATACTTGTTTCTCTGGCAAAGCCTTCTTAACTAATTTTAATTTGTGATTTTAGTTCAGAATTTTAACTATTGGAAGTATTATGTTGCCTTATCCTGTTGTTTTAATCTTGGCAAAATCAACATAAAGATCTAGCAAAACTGAGAATAGTTATCTATCTCACTGCTAATAACTCTGAAAAATGCTATCAGTCAAACAAATCTTTATTATTAATAATGTATATATTTTCTTGGCAGGATAAGAATTACATGTCACATTCCCTTGAAGCTGTTTGCTACAAGCTGCTCTGATATTTTTTGGAACAGGCTCTGTAAAAAAGAAGAGGCATGCATCATTCCCTGAGGGTGTCAGCTCTCTAGGTTGCTGGATGACTCTGGAAACAATGAGTCCCATATCCAAGCCTAGTCCCACCAAGATCCAGCCTGCATTCTGTCAGGTCTGAGATCCTGCTCAGATGTTTTATCACAGCGTATGGTGGAATGAGAAGGGACTCTTCATATATGTATATATGACTAGACAAGTCTATTTAAGGCTGAAAAGATAAGGACTAGATATTTTCATATACTTAAAAGAAATAGTCGATACAAAATATTGGTGTGATGTTCTGCCCAGAGGACTCTCTAGCTTGGGAACTGGCTTGCTGCAGTTGGAACCCAAGAATATTTTTCAGATAGTCTTAAGGACAATCTCTGCTAGAGGTATTTAAGATACTAGCACAGCCATGGACCCCTACTGCCAAATCAAGATCTGGCAGTCACTTTGGAATTTGGCCAGTCAAAGAAAGAGAAAACCTGATGGTCAGGCACCACTTTGAAAGCTGGAGCATGAATTCTATTACTGAGGAGTCTACAGTTTCAACTTGTTCATGATAGTGTTGCCTTCTATTTATGAGCCCCCAATCACCTCTTTTGTTTAGCCTGAGAGCTGTTTCTCAACAAGGTCCATAATTCTCAGTGATACAGGATCAAGAGAACAAAACTCTAACACTCCTGAGTTAAGGGAAGACTGAATCCAGGTTTTGTAGGAGCTATGGTAGAAAAGAATAGCTTCTTTGTCATGCTGACCACTATGCTGGAAGATTTTAGATGCCGCGTTTTCCATTGCTAACTAGCTAGCTTTAGGCCTGTTGTCTACCAATAGTCTACTCTCCTGTTTATTTTCCTGCAGTTCAACACAGAATCAGAGCTAGCTCTAGAGACCGAGTGAGGAGAGATGGAATCTCTTTATTACTTTGATGGCTGTAGACAGCAAATAGTTGCAGTGTTTCAATTTTATACCCATCAACTGTCACCTAATTTAGTGGATACTCATTGATGTCCAGCAGAGAATTTTGAAATTATAATCAATATGAAGATGCCACAGAGGAATAATAATAAACCTCTTAGGAGCTGGAAATACATTTAATGAATCAGGAGGTTGAGTAAATAATACCACATGTATGTGGTGGAAGCTGTCTGGATAACTGTGGTTACAGCTCCAAATAGCTCCTAAATAGCCTACAAAATAAAAGAAAAGGAGATTTAGTCATTATTATTGGAGGGTCTGCCCATGGGACTATATCAAATGCAGTTACAAGAGCATAAAACATGAGAAACATGAAAGCTCTTCTTGTTTCCCTTTAAAAAACAAAGTGATCCCTTTATTTGGTTTTCTGGCAAAGCGTGTATATGTTTGTATATGTGAGGTGGATAAAGACATGGGATGAAAGTGGGCAAAAGAAAGCTCCAACAAAAAGTAAGGAACACTTATTCCAGAGGAAAGAGTATTGCCCAGCTGAAGGATTGGCAACAAATGCTTGGGTGACCCTTGCTAGTATCTAAACCACTGCTTCACCCAGCTTCATGTATCTGGGCCAGTGCCATACCTCATCAGCTAGCGTGGCTCAGGCCACAGAGGTGTGCAGTTGAATAATCTGAACCACAGAAGGGGCTAGAGCATTTAGGCCAGGCCTGTGCTGTGTAATCCCAGCGCTGATACTGATCTAGGCTTCCTGTGTGGCCTTGGTCACATTCCACAACGTTTTTGCCTCATTAGCTTCATCAGTAAAAGTGGGTGATATTTATCTGAGGGCTTCATAGGAATGTTATTATTAACTAATTCATGTTTAAGGAGATGTAATGCAATTTCTGTACTGAATCTGACTGGGCAACACCCTCACCCATCAAGTGGCTGGGGATTTAATAACCTACACTCACCCAGACCTGTGACATGGTTGAGCAGTTTTGTGTGACCAGTCTCTACTGAGCCATGTGTGGGTCTCTGTGTTGGGTGCTGTTTCCAAAGAAGAGGTAGTAATGGGCTGAAGATTCTCATCTGTCTGGCTTAGGTAAAGTGAGTGAGTTAGTGGTTCCTCAGTTCTTTTGGCAACCCTCTCTGCGTGCTGCCTTTCTGCAGGAGAACGTGTGGAGCAGAGGGAGCAGATTGCTGTCAGGGGTTTGACTAGGTGACCTCTGAGGCCCTTCCAACCTGAATGATTTTGTGATTGTATGATTTGAGGCATGTGTGAAAGTGAGCTATTTTTAGAGGTGTAATTGGGAAACAAAGAAAGAAGCCAGAAGTCTATGACCATTTCTTCCATCCTTGCTGTTTTATTTTCTGACAGTTTCAGAAGATTAGAGGACCATGTGTATGCATGTGTCTTGATTACAGAGTGGCATCTAAATGAGCAGTATCCAGCCTTTTTGGCTGACCTCTTTTAACGTTAGAGGAGGATTGCGTATGTTAGTGCTGCTCTTCTCACATTACAGAAACTACAGAAGGTTTGGTGCTTCCTGGAAATGTACTGCTCACATGCTCTACTGTATACACGCACAGGTAAACCCCTACATACTCCTGCAAACCAAACAGCTACCAGCAGGTTCTGGCTGCAAGAAGAGCTCACGCTACGCCTGACAGCTGCCTTTCTCAGTGGCAATTCACATACAGCAGAAGCAAAAGTGCAGGGCAGGTGATTGCTCTGGTTATAGCAGAAGTTTATTCCCAGCTGCCGTCTTTCCCGAAGACGCCTTGGCCTGCGTCAAACAAATGCCATCAGTGATTCATCCAACCCCGAACCCCTGCCTGCGCCTGGCAGTCTCCCAAGTTACCCCACAGGACAGACGAATTGCCCCGGTGGACTGTATGTGGCCAATGGGCTGTAGATTGAGGAGACTGATGGCTATTCTGCCTTGATTATTATTACTATTACTATTTTAAAGGCCCAAGCAGTGGGGAGAACAGATTCACTGAATGCTTGAACTCTTCACACTCTTTTGAGCTATGCGACAGGCAGTGTTTAAAAATAGAAACCGCAGCTCCCCCGTGCAGCCCCTTTCTCAGTGATCCCTCCCGGCAGATGAAGTCATGCCCGCAGCCCGCTGCCCCGCGAGCGGGCAGCCTGTCTCCGGCAGCGTCAGCAGGAGCCAGCACGGCGAGCTTAAAAGGCTGTCAGGGGTTGGCAGGTCATCCGCCCAAAGGCAGGAAAGAAAGCAGGGGGAAGGAGAAAAATTGAAAAATAACCACAAAGAAAACAAGCTCTTTTTTGAAATTGGAAACTTTAAAGAAAAGATTTATGAACCTTTGGGTTTATGAAACCACCTGGTGCTTTGGAGTTTGCTGCTGGTTAAATTTGGCGGTTCAAAGTTTGGTGGTTGTTTCCCTCCATTAAAAAAAAAAAAAAAGACATTTAGAATAGTTTAATTCCACATGTGCATTGATCTTTTAAAACTCACGTCCCCTTAACTTTGAGCTCAACTTGTAAAAATCAGAAAGATTTAGGGGAAAAAGCCTGTTACTTTTTAAGGGTGGCTTTACTGTTCACGGCACGCATTAAGAAGTGCAGCCCCCAAACTCCGCCTTTGCCGTCTGCTTAGTTTCCTCGCCGGCGCGCGGTGTGACTTGTGCTGTGTTTTGACAGTTGGTGACCTCTGACCCCCTGCTCCATAAAATGTTTAGGCTGAGAACACCCGAGAGGAGCTCTAAGATGTGATGGTTGGGGGCTCTTTTGAGACAGGCCCATCATCTTTCCCCCCAGCCCATATATAGCAGCGATGTTTAGCCTGTACACTTTGCTCACGCAGCAATTCGAGACTTCCCCCCACGCCTCTGGTTCTGGGTTTCCAAAGAGAAGGGGGGAAAAACGGGAGGAGGGGAGAATAAGCGCCTCACGCTGCCTTTAGGGTCAAAAGATAATTCCGCTGTGTGGGTCTCAGCCATGATGCACAGCAGCAAAACACAGTTTAAACTCTGCTCTTGCAGGGGCATCTGCAGCTAGGGAGGGTTTACAGAGAGTTATGAAGTCTGTCCTTTGGTACTGAAACTGCAGTAATAGTACTTTGCTTTCCTGTGGCTCGTTTCTTTCTGGTGTTTTATACCAGCTGATTACGCCTTATGACAATATTTGTAGAGACAGATAGTTATTAGGTCTGGATGAATCAGACCTAATTTATTCAGCATGCTGCTTATTTTTCCCTTCATAAGTTTGCAATTAAAAACTGTGTTACTCTTAAATGCATTCATTATTTCAAAATTAGTTGTCAGTTACATGAGTGAATATTCTTGTTCTGAGTTAATTTGCAGTCATTTCCACAAAAAATATTCATAATTTCCACTGCTCTGGCTAGCTTTGGGAGTCAGGTGAGGCCATCTCTGTTCCCTTGTTGGTGATGCAAGTATTTAACCAGCAATAATGCTATTCTGGAACTGTATGTTTGACTGTCAAAATCAAACTTAAATTCAGGTCGTTAAGGCTTAATTGTATACTTGAAAACATGCTATAGAAGTATTTGCACATAATCACATATTTGAGCTTAAAGTTAGTCTCTTCCCAAGCTTTCACTGAAGTGCTTATAGAAAGTGAAGGATGCTGGCCTTTAAGGACAGCTGACTAAGAATGTGTATGAATGAGGGAAAGCCTCAGTTTTATAACAGGGAAAACATAACATCTATTTCTTCTTTCTTCTGTTAATTCTCCTTTGACATGGCCAACCTTGTAGCATAAATGAGAGCTTTCTCATCACAGCCTAATGTCTGTCTACGGCAGAAGCTGAAGCAGTCATTACAGCTTAAGCGAAACTGGAGATTTTTTTCATTTCCAGACAGAAATGAATAGAGCAGGTAGAGCTTGCTCCTGTGGCCGAGCGAGAAGGCTTAAAGAGCCAGTCTGTTTCTAGATTTGCCGTGTGACTTCTGACCCCCTTGTCAAAGGTCACGCTTTGCAATGCTAACTTGTCCTTTGGCTTATTAACTCCTACCATCACCTCATATACCTTGCTCTGCACAGTTTGAATTTCACTGGTTGGAACTTACTTACTTACTCAGTCCCTAATTGCCAAGATCCATATGTAAGAAACAAAAATGCGCCTGTGAAAAAAAGCTTTAAATGGCATGGGATTCATTTTTTTAGCACAGTGATAGTATTAATTCACATGCTAATTCTGCATTTTTGCTCTTCATTTGGCAGCTTACAGCTCTTGAAAGAAAGTATTATGTGCTCTGTCCTTCTTTTTCAGAATAAATGGGAGTTTTGCTGCTTGTTCAGTCTTATGCCAAAAGTCTGTGATAGAGATAAAAGTTATTTCTCCATAGTAACGCGCTCCATGGTGAAAGAACTGAACTGATTTTCTGGAGATCTAGGTTAAATTCCTGACTCTTCCACAACTCCTTTATGTTCCTATGCAGGTTACTTAACAAGTTGTGCTACAGTTCTCTATCTGCAGAGAAACTGAGCTTATTGCTCTTCCCTGTCACCCTTTATATTGCTAATTAAAACTGCAAAATATTTAATCTGAGGATCACACTCACGGTATGCTGGTGTAGTGCTTAGCACACCAAGATTATGACCTTGTTTGGGGTCATGCTTTTAATATTCCTAGGAAGTGGACAGAATTATCCCCATTTTTCTGGTGGGGAAATTGAGGAAAAGGAAAGGTAAGAGATCATTAGAACTAAGAAGGTAGAAAGGTAGAAAGAGATCTGGGTATATCCTCTTCCAGTTCTTTTTTTTACTTGCACCTCAGGCCATCTTTAGGCACAGGCAAAAAGTGGGCACTCATCTTGGAGATCTGACTACAGGCAGATAGCCCTATGAGCCTTCCTTCCTCTATTAAGAATGGCTGGTTCCTTATCATGGGGACAGCAGAAGTCAGTTTTACCTATGCTGCTAATCCCTTGATCCAGTTCTGTTCACCTTGTTTGCTTAAGAACAAAGTTACCCTTCTCAGAAAAGTGCATATTCCCTATGGGCATGTATTTCCTGCGAGGCAAAAGTGGTTATACCCTTTCACATTCACTTCCAGGACAGAATTGCCTATGCCAGTGCTTGGAAATATTGGAAGCATTTTGTGGATCCTTTTGGTGTAATATTTTCATATATAAATCTTGGTGCCACAGAAGGAAATACTTCTGCCCTATCCAATTCTAAGGAATTTAGTGGAAGAAAACTGAGAAAAGTGCAAAGGGAAAAACTGATCAGTGTTGAAGGAACTGCTTACACCTTCTGTGCTGTCCTGGGAGCCTAAACTAAAATTTCTGGCTATTTGAAGTCAATGAGAGGTTTGTCATTCATTTCCATAGGTCCAAGATATCATCCTCTGTTTATTCAGTTTCAGTCTCCTTGTGTAAGACTATCAGGAGCCAACTGTGGAAACAAATCTCTCAGCTGCTGGAGCTATCAAGTAATCAAGATATTACTCAAGAGGCTAAAGCTCTTTTGACTTTCAACCTGGGGTCTGTGAGACTGGTGTGAAATGATACTGGCCCCACCTGTGGCTAATTAACAAAGCCAAAGTGAAACAGAACCCAAGACCTGTAATAATTTATTTCCATTGCAAAAGGATGCCCCCCCCCCCAAAAAAAAAAAAAGAAAAGAAAGGAAAAAAAAAGAAAAAAGAGATACACCAGGCAATAGCTTTGTTGGGGAACACAGTCACATTGTGGTATAAAGTACAAATTCCCCACACACTGCTGGAGGCTCAGGTCAGAAGTGCAAGCATATGTGAAAAGCAGGGGGAGGAGAGGTCTGGAATGAAAAAAAGTGTGCATCCTGCCTCAATGTTAAGGTCTGTGTGTTTCTGTTACTTGCTTAAAGGCTACTCCTGAGTGGTTCCTGGGACAACCATGTGCCTCAGGCCCCTGATGGGATTCTGTTTGAGATCTAGAAGCGGTTTAGATATACCCTACATGCAGAAAAATATGTACCACATAGCTACAACATATTACAGAAGTAATGCAATGAGAATAAAGGAAAATATTTCTATATTACTATTTATTTAACTACCTCTATAGTTCCTGTTACCTTGCTTTATAGAAGCAAGTACTCGTTCAATGTTTACAAACTGCTATTAGGATATTGCAAAACATTTGACAACACAATTCAAGTTTAATGTGCTATATGTACGTACACAATAGATGCAATAATATGGATTATAAAACTGTGTATGGCTTTACTTTGTGCACACATATGCATACCTACAGATATATGTGAAAACATGACAAAGAGCTTTGCTCAGTATGATTCTGGTATATGGACCTAGTAAAGATCTTACAAAATTTTAAGTGATGAGTTAGAAGACACAGATTTCATTGTTTCTTGGTATAATAGAGAAGGAGAATGATGTGAAACTATACCAAGAACACTGAACTATGGACTAAACAAATCATGATGGGTATCTAGGGGAATTTCCCAAGTGAATCTTATCTCTTTCTCACAGCTATGTTGATTAACATCAGTTTGTCTGAATACTTTGCCTTTTAAAATTATTTTCATTGAGGCTCAGCTAGACCCTTTCTTTTCTGGTCCCTTCACCTAATGCTTATACGACCCAGCAGGGGCTGTTTCATGGAATCTTTGAACTTGAGCTGATGGGATACGACCTTGAGAAATGCGACTTCTCTTTTATTTCCACTACTGATATCTCCTAGAAATTTGCTCTGACTGTTTTTTAATATAGTGCACAGTGTCTGGGTTTTGGTTTTGTTGCTCTTTGTGCATCGTGGTATCTGTCGGCACCTGTGGCTGATGCAAATTACATGTACCTTTACATACAATAAATGAAGCATGGCTTTCAATGTACACTGGTTAATAAAAAGGAATGTTTATGAACATGTACTGTAGTGGGGCAACTAAACACAAATCAAACCATCACTTTTTTTTCTTTTGAGAATAACTTTTGTTAATCAGAGAGAAGGATCATTTATCTCTGACTTCACAGTCTCTACAACACCTAGCTTGGCCATGATAACAAAGCAGTAAACTCTTGGCCAAACCATTTTCTAGGATGAGCAAGTGCAACTCATATTGAAGACAGCTGAGCTTTGTGCAGTATATGGTAGGAATATGACACTTTCATTTGGCTCTGTTCTCAGATTTGCCAAATAAAGAAAAATAGTTTCTTTTCTTACAGCAGGTACCTTTGGAATGTCTTTTGCAAAACTATACAGAGAAAACCAGTATCTCTGTATAGGTGGTGCTTAAGGGATCATGAAGATTTATATCTATACATCTTGACTCAACAAGGAACTGATCATATATGCCGTCATGTTCTTGAATAAATGGCAGAGGGTCCATGTAACAAATGGGAATGACTCTTCCAGTTAAAAACATCCTTTTGCATGATAATTGGTTTCTTTTGATCAATTCAGAAATCTTTTTACCCCACAGATACATACTAATAAAAAGGAGCCAGTAAAATTTAACAGTGACTGGTATAAGCAAATACTTATGTCCTATAAATCCTAATGCAGTCATGGTAAATATATGATTTGTCATCTGCTTTTGTTTGTATCAGGTAAGCAGAGCTGAAATTTTCAAACTGTGGTTTATGGCTGAAGGAGAAATATTTAGTCACATCATGCTTGTTCTTCTGTTTCTCACTGAGAGAACCTATGCAGAAGGGGTAGATGAAATGTAGACTAAAATTAGGCTGCATCAATCCTTTGAAAAAAAGACAAAATATTTAACTCAAAATTAAAAAAAAAAATCTTCATCAAAACATCAAAAAACACATAAATGCTTTCCCATCAACACTCCTCTGTGAAAACAGTTGCTGTAAACTGCAAGGGTATTACTGTTTTGTTATTATAAAAGAGAGGAGAGATGTGTTTGCGATAAGTTTGTCAGAGTGATAGTGAACAGTGTTTGCAAATCATTTTTGCAGAAGAACCCATTCTGTTAGAAGTTTTGAAAGGTCCTGAGCTGATCGATTTGAGCAACATGGAGTCTCTGTTACAGTGGTTTTTCTTCTAAAGTTTTGTTCTGACTACAAGGCTTTGGGAATTGATAGTACATCACTGCAATTAACAGGCTTAGCCAGTCACCACTAGAGCTGCCAAGAGTGTACTGTTTGCTGCTGAATTGGCCATGGCTGGACTGAATGGGGACCTAGTGTTTTCTACGAGCCATGGTATGGCAACAGAACATAAGCTTTCATTGCACAGCAGCAACAGTAAACTTTGTAGGGGACACCTGATGTGCTCCTTCGGGAAATTATAACTGCTTCCTATTCCACTCATTCAAAGAAGCCAGAGTCTGAAATTGTCTTTGCCCAGACAAACAAGGAGTATTTCCTCTCTGAGGTCATGTAATCTAAGATAGCAAGCATCAAGTCCCTTTCTCTGTTTTAGCGTAGCATGGAATTTCTTATTTCACCATGGAATAAAGTATAACACATCTTAGAATGATACAAATCTTTTCTAGTTCCTACTGAGAAAAAGGACAGATTTTTGCTTTCTTTCTCATGAGCCTGACCCATTACTTTCCCTGTAATCTTCATCTGTGTAAATTCAGCGATGTAGTCTGTAAATTGATTACGTTTCCTCAGGATTTGTTGGGGAATAAGTACTACTAAGCCTGTGTGGTTGGGCTCAGAATAACTTCATCTGATTTCAGGAAAGTTGTCCCTGATTTGCATCATTTCAATTGAGAATGTAATGAGAATGTCTGAGTAATGATGTCATTTAAATATTTCTCAAAATAGTTACTATCATTTGAAAACTGTGAATAGCTGGAGTTGATCTAAGAGTTTCTAATTTATTGTCTATACAAAAAGGCAATTGATCACCTGCTGAACGTGGTCTTTTCTCCTCTCCCTTTTTGTTTCCTCCCATGTTCTCTGGAGAAGTATGCTAAGTAGCCATTGTAACTGATGATATTTTTTCATCAAATTTATAAAGAGATAATAATGAACATTGCTCATTCACTTACCTCTGAAGTGCTCATGCAAACCTGTTATTAGGAAACTTACATTATTATTATGCTACTTGCACTTATTTCTGAATACAAATTATTGACCCACAACTGCTTAGGAGAAACAAAATCCTTCTAATCACTTACAAAAATTCAGAAGCCTGCTCTGAAATTAGAGGATTAACTGGCTAGGATTGACTTTGCATATGGAATGGCAGGAGGAAAAGGGCAGCCTAAGTCATGTAACTGGTCTTGTTTATCTCAGTAAGAGACAGAGGAAAATTTAATTTAGTGCATGCAATTTAGCATGCAAAAGGTCAAACTGGTGCATGCCTGCAGGTAGTTAATCAGAAAACTGCTATAGTTCCCAACCCAAAGAGTGTTAAGCAATAGAAATGAAAATATTGGCCCTTGCTCTGTAAGGCTGATTTCAGCTGATATTCACAAACCCCTCTTGCTTCTGTTGTGAGTATTTTACATGATACAAATGATTTTAGTTAAAGAAGAGGGTGTCTTTCCACCCTCAGTTCTTTTATCTTCTCCAGTAGGGTTGGAACAGAGTGTATATCAGAGCAGAAGGGCAGCTGGGGCAGGATGCCTCTTGGGTGGACTCAAGTTTGTTTTAATTGAGTCTAAGAAAAAAAAATTGTCTGACACATGGCATGTGCCATCTGACAGTGGACAAAAAGCCTCAGATCAGTGACAGTTGAGATGGAAGAAAGACCGTGACTGGATCAGCTGAAAGCAGCTCTTAGTCTAGGTAAGGGAAGTGTGTGTGTGCAGCAGTTACTGGGAAGTCTTTTGTAACAGAACGCTTCCCTCCTCTCTCCTCTCTTTTTCCTTTCTCCCCTGTATTTTATGTTCTCTATCTTTTTAAAGTTCCAGTCGGCACTTTCAACCCAGTGCAGACCATCATGGAGTAGTGTAGCATCTGAGTTCATTATTGTGCCTGCTTTTTGTTTTATAGGCTAGTAACCTGGGAAACGTATTGCTTTGTTTTTTTAAGACACTGGACATCTTTTAGTTCTTTTCAATTTCCCAGATGTATGCTGCAATTAGCCAAAAGATACTATTCTTCTGTCCCGTTTTTCCTTTTGTAAATATACACCGAGTAGCTTTTTTTTTTCCCCCACAAGGTCTCATAGGAAAACTACTTTCCTTCCAACTCTCATCTACATATACATTTCTATTCATCTTGTAGTGCCACTCTCTGATACTCAGTTGTGTCCTTTTCAAAATAATAAACCCCAATCCCARAATAAATTGGACTTAAACCAAGTATTGCTCTGTTAAATCTTAGATCTGATTGGGACCCTATATGTGGCAAGCTTGGAATTCACATTTCCCTCCCAGATGTCAGAAAATGGTGTCTGCCTGCAAAACCTGAAAGTCTTAGAGCCGACTGTACAAATGCAACTGCTTTCTTATTTAGTGGCACTAGTCACAGGCAGCATATTATTCTCATTTTCCAAAGTCTGCCCTGGCTTACAGAGTTGCTTCAGGGCATGAAGCATTGATTCTGATCTGTAAACTCATGTGTGGTTTAGGTGCTGACTGTCTATGGACATCATCCTTTCACATATTGAGTGCCTTGCGGGAGGTTCAGAGTTCCTTCAGCTCACATTGTATTTAAGGTAAGTGCAAGGTAAATGGAAAGAGGCAGCAGAGACCTTGAGAAAGCCTCCTTTCTCTATGCAGTATCATAATATACTTAAGCTTTGCTAGACACTTGTAGTCTCCAAACATTTGGCAACTGCACTAGTCAGACATAATCTAATGTAAACCTTATTTATTTCTGTTCCCAGAAGGGAACAGATGAGGAGGCTGGAGTAGTTTTAATGATCTTGAACTCTGTGTGGATGTCGAGGAGACAATACCATTGTTCGCTGTGGCATGTGTTTTAATTTTCAAATGATGAAGATGTACCCAGACAGGGCACCTTCAGGTCCGCTTCGTGACTGTAGTGTGCAATGGCTGGTAAAGGGCCAGCACAAGGGCTGTTCCTCTGCTCCTTTCTCTCACCCCATGCCAGTGGCAGGGCTGAGCAGATGAAGGCTTATGTCTCGGTTGAGTTGTGGGGCAGAAGCACACCACTCAAGGGAGCTCTGCAGTGACTCAGCCTGATAAGTGGGAGCCCTGGCTGCCAAATGCAGCAGGGTATTTCCTGCCTGATTCGTTGATTTTTCTTACTAGTATATGAAGCGGAGAGAGCTATACACCCACCTCTTCCTCTGCCTTTCCTGTATTTTCCTACTGGTGAAGTAACCAGTAGAAAAAAAAAAAAGGAGGAAAAGAAAATAATGTGAGGGAGGGAGATGGGCAAATGCAACTTTCCATTTCCTTTTCATAAATCTAGAGGGAATACACGGGATTTGACCCAAAAGATCTAGCAAGTAGTGACTCTATTTTCTGCACCCTGCTTAGTAAAAAAGTGTAATTTAATTTAATTGAATATACAAGTGCAGTTACTTGATGTCATTTCCACTGTTGTTGTTGTCTAGGTATCTACCATCCCATAAACAAATAAAGGCTCTGGTCCAGCATCAGAGAAGGTCTGCTTCAAATTCCACAGAGGATGACAACAGAGCCCTGGACTGAGGAAGGGAGAAGCTGGAAAGGTAAAGTGGCAGTAGTAGACTCATATTTGGTCCTGTAAATAGTCAAGTGCTTAAACTTAAGACCGCAAATAGCTGCTTTGATTTAACTTAGGTGAAGAAACTTCAATGAGAAAGTTGGTATGTGTAAAATTAACCACATACATAAGTCTTTGCAGAACTAGGGCTTAAGCCACACTCAATAGTCTGTCATGATTTTTTAGTTACTTTTTTTGTGCCACTTTCTGTAGGCTTAAAGGCAGACTATGAACTCTGAATAAGAAAATGGTAACTTTGTCTGGTGTTTCTCAATTTAGTTTTTTTTAATGCTGTAGGTTTCATAAACAGGAGAGACCTTTTGAAGGTTCTAACAAGTTACATCGGTGAAAGCAGATTTCAGTCCACGCAGCCAAATTTCCTCATAAAAGTGCTCATTGTATTCCTAAATCCATAGCTCTCATAATAGGCTTGAGTCACTCTGCCCAAGAATGAAAAGGAGAATTGTAAGTCACTTGCAAAGAAGTCTTGATCTGTGAAGCATAGAATTGTCACTTAGGAGTGTCACCTTCCTCTTAAGAGAGTCAGAGTTGAGGGTGCACTGTGCTGCTTAGGTTCTAGACAATCAAGCAAAGCTATGACTGTTGGAGGGTGTTGTAACAGGAACACAGAAATAGGTCAAAAGATTAATACATTTAGGAAACAGTTTTTGAACAAGCATCCTTTTCCCAATATTTCTCATCTTTCCCAGGAATGATCAGGTGCATAGGGAGCAACACTAAGGTAGAGTGCAATGTGTGGTTTTGGTTGCATTTATGGAAAATTGCAAAAGACGAGTGTAGTGGATTCATTCACAAAACCTTCCTGTTCCTAGGAATACTAAGGAGCAAACCCAAAACCCACAAAAAATCCCCACACCCGCTAAGCAAAGCACCAAGGATGTGGTCTTCTTGCTGGTAGCTTGTCACTAAGGCCTGACAAAATTCACACACACACACACACACACACACACACACACAACTTGCATGTGGACTGTTTAAATTTGTCTCCAACTGTGATTTTGATGATTGAATTACAGTCATTAAATATGTTGGCAGTGAAGGCTGGAAAACTGGACTGAGTACTGAGAAGCTGCATGGTGAGGAATAAGGAAGACACTCTCCCCTGCAGGGAATGGTTCCAGGTGCCTGGTGGGACTTTAGACTGTTACCTAAGGTAGCAATGCACATATCAAATTCAGCCTTCTCACGGATGTTTGAGTGGGTGGTGTGGTGGGAAGACCTATGCACCTGTGGATCCCTAGCTTTGTACCTTTCAAAAGAATCATGACCGTGTCTGCCTCTGATATAGTCCAGTGCCAAACGTAATCCCAAAGAGACCTCTAAGACTTGGGAAGTGTGAGAGATTCATGTGGATTTGCTCATCATGACAAATTCTCCTTTAAAATGTGTGCTACTAGACTTCTAAAGAGCTGGTCTTCTAGTATGTTTGCCTCTACTGCCAGCGAAAGAAAGGCACATCTAGAGAGAAGAGACAGCAAGAGTTGATTAATATTGTGTGGCTATGATAGAGTGGACTTGCCTAACATGCTTTTGCCAAATTTACTATACCAAGCTTCCCAGATTGAAGCTCTCACTAATCATAACAAGTAGATCAGTAGCCTTTAACCAGGCTAAAGGAAAATGGTTCCCTAACTATTACTCAGACCTGTGCTGTGGCTAATGGCCATATAAATGCCACAAGCATTTCATCTTAGTTTTTTGAAACAGAATGCATTACTCTGTAGTTTGACTGACTGCCCAAAGAGATGTTTATAAAATAGGCAGTCTACTTACCATCATTCTGATTATATTGTCAGTCATTTGACCAAATGCCTGGAAATCTTAGTAACTTGGAGAAATGCCAAGCAAAATGGTCATTTGATCAAATTATTAGGACATTTTATTTTCTTATTGTTTTAGTTTTTATTAGTGCTGTATATGCAGATAGTGCTTTACACTCTCTCTTTCTACTGTAGGAAGATAAGAATTTTGATTCATTTGACATTATGACTCATTTAGCTGTGCCATATATACTAAGATTAAAAATTGCTGAGCAGAAGGGCAGAGAATTTGTGTAGTTTTACTGTCCTTTAGCATATTTTCTTTAGAAAATACTTTGTCTTTAGTAATAACACAAACCTGTAGTAAAATTGTGGAAAATAGATGAATAAATTAGGACATCTGACACAAAAAACAGTTCGCCAAAGGAGCTTCAGGAAAGAAACATAAAACAATGCATTGTGAAACAAACAGGATGCTACCAAAACTACACAGTATACTTGGGACAAACTGTCATCAGAAAGCAGATAGGCCCAGGTGCTGCTTGAGTGGTGCATCCTGCTTCTTTTGAAGTTTTTGTTTTTCCTGGTTATATAGAGAAAGAACTGTGAACCCTGTATACTGCAGGTCTAAAGCCAGGATTTTAGGAGTTACTCATAGGAGTTACTGCTCCCACAGCAGTATTGACACCAGTGTTTGCTGTGTATTTATTATGTGCTGTACTTGAACAGACAATGCACATGTTGTCTTACTACAGAACACTTGACTAGACTTTATGGAATATCAAGGGAGTTCAGACTGAATTTCATAGGTGGCACTGCTTATAAGCATGATATATAGGGAGCGGGCATGTTTTGCAAGTTATTGAAGATGGTGGAAATCAATCTGTTAATCATAGAAGTTTTCTGTGATTTTAAACATTATAGGAATGCTGGTAAAATATGGGTGCTCTGAAGTTTAAACTCCAACTTCATCTTGGTGAGCCTTGAAACAAAAATCCAAATTCTGTCCTAAGCCTAATTTAGAAGTAGATCCTGATGTAAACTGAGTTTACATAGCTGAGTTAAGGTCAGTCAAAAACAAAGAGGAAAACACAAACATAAACTCTCCCTGGAAGACAGAGAATACAGTGGGTGTGCTCATGGAGTCATTCTGATATGAAAATAATGGAAATCGGTGAAGGATTAAGTCCATGATGTTCTCAGTTTTTGTTGTTAAACTCATTGCTAATGCCAGTGGGGAGATTTTTCTTTTTAATTCTGGAAGAACTTGAAGGATTTGGTCTATAAACAAAGAGAGGGAATTAGAAATAGGGTACAGCCTGAATTTAGGAGATGATAGAGTATTTCTCAAGAATCTGAGGCTGCAATGTGATCATAAGAAATGAAGAAGGGATTTTATTAATCTGAGTAAGCTACACCTAACTGAAAAATAATTAATAATTCCACAGAAGAATAAACATTTGAATTAGAATCCAGACATCAATTGACTCTTGGCCAGTATTAAATGGAAACACATGGTTTGTACTAAGAGCTAGATCAGGGTGGAGGAGGAGGTGGCAAGAAGCCCCAAGCTCCTTTTCATTTCAGGGTTATTCTCAATCATGGCCACTGCCAAAATAGCCCATAAAGTTGAGCCAATTCAAACCCATTCAGTTCAAGGCTGAAACATCTCTCTCTCTCCCTCCCTAACTTTGTTCATAAACATGTTTCAGTCAGGTGTTAATTACAATCCCCAGTAAAGCCTCAGAGCAGCTCAGATTCTCCTGGGGAAAATGACTGGACTCAGCACTTTGCAGATCTGTTTATTTTACTTTACTGCACTTTAGTTACCCCAGCTGGCTTGCTACATACAGAGAAGAGAGGGGAAAGCCCAGCATACAGAAGAGTCCAGGGGAAGGAAAAAGTATCACTCTTCCAAACTGAACAGCTTACATGAGAATTGCTTGCCCGTAGTGTGTTGATTGGGTGTTGAAGTGTCCTTTCTCTGGGGACTTGACCTTTCAATATCCTGAAAAGTCTGCTTCTGGCCAGGTCATTCCAAGCCATCTTCTCTTGTGCCATTCTTCGCAGGCAAAAAGCAAGTGTGAGAACATCTTGGCACATATTATTTATTATTGTTAGTAGTAAGAATTATTTGCTAATCTCTGATGATGTGATCGGCACTGAACAAGACACAGATAAGCACAGAGCATACCCTGAGGAGTTTATAATTTCGAAGACAAGCATAGATGAGACAACATGCACTTGGAAGACCCGGAAGTGGATGTTGATCTACTAAGAATTTAGAACGAATTAACTGGGAGTGGGAGATGACTTCTTTCTGATGCAGTCTGTTTTAAAGAGCAGACTTTTTTACTTGGGCTCTAGCAAGAAAATGTTGTCATGACAAGCATGCATGTCTTACCTTACTGTGCCCTCTGGGAAATAAAAAAGGCCATACTCTTACTTATCTAAATTGGCAGACTGTTGTTGGAGCAGATGCAACTCTGTTAAGTTACATCAGGTGGGCATCTGACCACAGAGGTACACAGGCACCTGCACGTTGTAAAATATGCCAATAAGCTAATTGTTCTGAGCTCACAGAGGACTGAATATGGATTTGAGATCTTGTGTGTCAGCTTGCTTGCTAATTCTTGGAATGTGCACTTTCCTTAGGAAGAGAAATACTGCTGTACAAGTGAGGAGAAATTCCAGATATTTTTATACTGCCTGAAGTGTGCAAACCAGAACAACTGATTCTTAAGTAAAACTTATTTAGATGGCAAATTAACTTCACTTCTAACAGTGGCTACCTAGGTACACATGTAACAACGAAAATACAATTTTTAACTAAGGGAAGCAATACTTTCTTTTCGGTAACCTTTATTCCTGTTGAGGTTTTACAGAAACTTGACTGTTTTAACTGTTGGCCATTGCTTTCTGGAAATCAGGCAAATTCACAACGCAAAGGCTTGTCTATACAGGTAAATTACCAGTAGTAAACTAAGATGTGGAATGATGTTGCATTAGCTGCTCTGCACTAAAACCCCCTATGGACATTGAGAGCGCACACTAAGAGTTCCTTTGTATGAAGTGGCTTCCTCAACTGCATGTAAAAGTACACATGCAGGGAGCAGCCAGCATAGTGTAAATTCACACTGTAGCTTGTAAATTCACACCCTACTTTCCTTGTATAAGCAAACCCATAGTCAAGGCCTTGCATTCATTCCACTGGCATAATCCTGAATGAATAGATGAACCTTACACCTTGCCCTGAAGGTAAACATGTTTGGGCTAATGATGTGATGCGTCATGGAGGGAATGCTGTCAGGAGCCAGGGCACAGCCGTAGATAATCTTGGGAGAGTTAGTAAAAGTACTTCAGAAATTCTCAATGGCCATGAGGAAGAGAGGACATTCTCAATGTCAGAGGGAGAAGATCACCTAGCAATCCTGAAGAACATGAGCATGGCTTGAAATACAGCTACAGACTTCTTGCCCTGTGTGTCTTTCCTTAGTTTTTGAAGGGAATCTCATTGTTTTAATAGTAGATTTCTCTACCATTTTAGACAGAACAAATATTATTTATTTATTATCCTTGGCAGTGAAAGTTATAGGATTGCAGCTGAGCTCAGACCTGCCAAGTCTCATGTAGCTGAAAAGGAGACTTTCTCACAGCTATCTCTGGGCCTTTCCTAAAAGTCTCCTTCGCTAATGAGTATTCTTCAAGGTGTTTCAATAAGACATTTAAAATCTTTTTCAAGTACTTTAAACTATCCTTCCAAACTGCCACTATCTGACAGCCCTGTAAACCACAGTCATCCAAAGCTGAGCTGATTCCCATGTGCAGTAGAGTAGCAACGGCGATCTCCTCTGCTCAGGTTTCACTGAAGGTCAAAAGCAGTCTAAAGATCGGGGGGCCCTCCCTGAGAGGAATGAGCGTCTCCCTTTCCTCCTGCCACTGTTACTTTTGCAGGAATATACACAGAGCTGCCTTTCACATTTTATTAGATTCTTATGTGAAAAGAGTATCTTTGTCCAAACATGCATGAGCCATCAGGCTGTTTTTCCAACCTCTGTTATTTGATGGCCTCAGGAACCCATTTGCAGAATGTGATTTTACCTAAACATACATGTTTTACTGTGAAGTATTTATTTTTGATTAACAGTCTAAGAAACTGCACGTGCTCAATTGTCAACAACTGGGGCTACAGCAGTTTTGTTAAAAATACTCACTTCCTTGTGTTTTGACCATAAAGCTTAATAAAGCTGTGAAAAAAGCATAGTGACTAAAAACTTCTCCCTGCATCCCTGAACATATGCCTACAAAGTGAAGTGGTGTTGATTGCAGACTGGGGAGGTGACAAGCATGAACTAGCTACTACGGTAGTGGAGTCAGAGTGCTACTGTAGGCTTCAAAATGGGCAAAGCACAAGAGCTCCTGAAACCTGTGTATATGGTTACTAGCTCATGCCAAAGGCCGTGTCTTCAGTGCTATAGGTAGCCAAGCGAGCCAGAGTAATTCTTGCACAAATTTATGCTTTTCTATTTTGCAATCACAGCTTCATTTTGCAGTCTACACATTCATTTTTTCAACTTTGGAATTGGATATCTCATCTGAGGAAGTTTTAGTTATCTTCTGTAATGCTTATGAGGCACACCCAGGGGAGAATGCACCCTACTTGTCTCAGACATCTCTCATGGTGGGTTGAGTTCTATGGAGATCTCTCTTTCTTCCTCCCTCTCTCTGATAGAGATGTATCTTAGATAACTAGCTTGAACTGGATGGCTAACTGTTAGCCAGTCAATTTTAGAAGAGATCAAACCAGGCCCAGAGAGTGAGCATAGACTGTACGATCATGCACCTGCCAAACTTGGCATGCAAGAAATAACCATCGACTCCCATACTTATTCATTATTGGGCTGAATTCTGCTCATTTTATTTACCTGGGAATTTATTGTTACTATTGGGCTCTGACTTGTGTGCTATATAGAGAAAAGCCACACCATTTTAGCAGATGCTAAATAAAGCAGTCATATTGGTGATGGCTTGCCAGAACTGAAATGCTTCCCTGATCCCCAGGTTAGCCTCTTGAGCCTCTAGTGCCACCTGCTCCAGAGGTGTGTTTTATATCTTTCAAAGGACAGCCTAGGCAATATGACAGTATTTATAAATGTATGGTGGGAATAAACTCAGAGTAATATAAGTTCGGGGTATTGACCCCCTGAGGGCTGCCATTCAATTATGAYGCCAGCACAGGATGTTAGAATTTATGACTGGCTGCAGAGATGCTTCTCCACAAAGGGTCTGCCAACGAAGCTGCACTATTTTGTGAAGAATGCAGACCAAAAAGTGCTTTGGTCTTAGTAAGTGTAGGATCTGTGACAATTTCTGTTCTAACCATTTGTTCCCTATCTCATGCTGCCAAACTCATGAGACTATCCTGAAAAAAATAAGGGAATGCTGTAGCGACCTTGTGAAGTGCTTTGTTTTGCCTAGACATGCAGGATACCACAGTCCAAGCTTAGGTTCTCCTCTTTGGACGTCTCTTCACATCTCAACTGCATCACAGCAACCCGTAGCTCAGCTCTTCTCACTGTCCTTGTATTGCGTGCTTGTATTGTGGAGTTCTGAGGTTGTTTTAAATCAGAGCACAAGCGGCATGAACTGCGTTGTCTGTTCTGTTTTGGCATCTGGCAGAAGTGAGCTCCTGGTGGCAATGCAAAGCATGCTGTGGTCAGCCTTGAATATGACACCACAGTTCAAGGGAACTCCAGGGACCCCTGCAATCACTTCTCTGATTTGACCTTTGTGAGTGAGCAGCTTGTGCCTGATGGTTACATTAACAAAGCATTTAAGCTAGGGGTTTGTATTCCAGGTTAACTTTAGGTAATTCCTACTACCTATCCTAAATTTCTTCAATTCTATTAAATATTGTTGTCTCATTGCTTAATATGTGAATAAGTCAATAAAATAATTTACTACATCAGGTCGCAACGGACAGAGGCCAGCATAGCGTGGTTCAGCACCCAGCCAAAGCCTTCACATAGCCTGGCCACTGGGACACGTTGTACTGAGAAAGGAATTATTTGGCTGAAATGCTAGCATTATTCCTCACTCTTTCTGTAAATGCCACAGGATCTGTAACTGGTAGCTGGTTGGCCACGGGGTACCTGAGAAGGGGTGTCAGTTTTAGCATATCAGGTGTTCATGCTCCCTGAACATTGTGTTGTTAAACTCCTTGGGTATAGCAGCAAAGTGCAGACATATTGAACTCATTAGTTACATGCAAATGGTTTGAACAGAAAATAGCCCACATTAGTATTATTTTTAAGGAAAGATGAAGTAATGTAATGCAATTATAAGAGCCTGAAATATGGCTGATTTATTGAGAGACACCATATTTGGCTTCAGTGACACAGCTGAAAAAACCTTGGAAGTAAGAAACACAACAGGGACACTTGGTTTAAAAAATACTTAATGTGAAATGCAGGTTTTGGAAATATTGACACAAATTCTCTTTTCATTCAAACATATGTGACTTAGTTAATTATCTATGGGCAGAATGTGACCCTTTTATTTATTTCTCTTATTTTTTTCAGCCTAGGGCACAGTTCTCAATTATACTGCTGGAATTTTGGGTAAAGTGAGATTCCCCATATTTGTCTAAAGCTTAAATTGAGCCTAATGGAAGGATTTGAAAAGGGTTGGTTTGTTCTTCATCTTTTGTTTTCTTGAGCACTCTGGATTCTAACTGAAAAAGAAATGGAAGGGGTGTAACGTGACCTGAAAGAAAAGCGGCTCCTGTGACACCTCCAGACCACAAAGGTTTAGACCACGTTTTTGGAGTACTTATGCAAACTCAAACTGCGTTGTGTGCAGTTTGCTGTTCCACAGATTTTTAAAGTCACTGAGAAATCACTGCAATGAACTAGTTGGTCTTGCGCATATTAGCAGCCTTCCATTTTACCTAATTCTTCCTGTGTTAAGATCATACCTTTCAACTAAACTTTTGTATGTATTTAAAAATTACTACTAAAAGTCCAGCTTTTTATCTAGTCCTTGAGAAAGAAGGAGACCCAGCTTCACTCACTTCCGAATAAAGCAAGCGCTTCAATTTGCACTTAGTTGATTTCCTCTGATCCAACAAAATACTTGTTTCAACTTTTTATTTAATTATTTTGTTTTGCTTCTAAGCATTTTTAATAACAGTAAAAGGCTTCCTAACTGCAGAAGAGATGGCACGTTCATATCTTCTCCTCTGAAGTCTAGGGGTTAAGAAAGCAAGTTGTATTGTGGAGGTGTAGGTTCAGGTCCTTCCTGCCACTAGTTGAGAATGTGAGTTTGAAGGAGGGACTCTCCTGTAAGAGTATCTTGATGGTAAGGCTGAAAGGTATGGCTGTATTACCATGTTAAAATTCATTTAGAGGACAACTATAATGTAGGTGCTCAGCTGGAAGGTGTGATACCTTTGCTGGTTAGTATTTTAACGGCTATTTTAAAAAGGCCTCTCAGAATGCCCCGTGACACAGTATTTAGGGTGGTCTGCTGGGGATTGTGGGTTTAGGAGTGAGGAACTGAATTTAGATCTTTTGTTTCTCTGGAGAGTATTTTAACATTTAGGAAAAATAGGTACATGTCATCACACCATCTGTTCACTATTTTTTTTTTTTTTTCATCAGCTAAAACCTTTAAGCAAATCAGCTAGCCAGCTTCAATCACATTTTTTTTTTCCTTTTAGATTTATATTTTTATCTTATTTTACATTCCTACACTGGGAAAATGGATTTCTGGGTAGAATAAAAGAGGGGTTTTGCAAGTTGATCTTGTATAAATCCTGTGAGTTCCCTATGCAGTCTGATGTCAGATAAATACTCGAGACAGTTATAAAGTTTTATGATATGTCTGCAGTGCAATCAGAGAGAAGAGCAGGTATTCTGGGTATTTTCTGAAATGGCTGTTGTGAACTGAAATCTGTGCCACCAATAGTCTATCCTGCCTGTGGTAACTGATCCAGAAATCACCCTGTCTGCTACGACAGGGTCACGCCTTCCTAGGCTGAAAAGCATCAGGTTAATTGCAAGATTTGTTAAGTATTTCATTGATATCTTTCAAACCTACTACTTACTTCCTTCTTAGGGAGTCTTGTGTTTACTAAATACATTTATTAAATTCTCTAGTTGGATCACCCCTATTTCTTTCTATCCCCTAAGTTCAGCTAAGACACTGTGTTAAAAGCCCAGGTGCTCTGGGCATATGTTCAGTGGAGAGTGGTATCTCAAGAGCCCATCTAACACAGGATGGCTCCTAGCTTAGGTGCCATCATGCAGTGGCTGAAACTAAGTAGGGTGACTCTGAGGCTCCTTGTGTTGCTGTAAATAACACAGCACTGGTGCACAGTCTCTCAGTAAAATCTGTTTAGATGCCTCTCACAAAAAGTGCAGTCCAAGTGCCGACAACTACAACCTGCCCTTCTGTCAAAGGGTGTAAGAGGGGCAGAATGAAGGATGTGGAGACAGCGGGTTTTAAAACATTGTCAGACCTCTTGCTGCAAAAATCTGCACCTGCCTGTAGAACCTGTAGTCCCCTTTTATTCTGCCACTAATCATTTTTCTTCCCTCTACCCTTTTATTTCCTTTTTGGTCACTTCTTTAAAAAAAAAAAAAAAAAAAAGATTTCTAAGCAACACCAATTTCCAAATGACAAAATCTGTGACCAGAACTGCTCTGCTGCGTTGTCCCCTTCCTAATGGCTGCTTTTCCACAATACCATACGAAATCCTGATACTTGGGAAAGGTAGAAGAAAAGAGAAAAAGAAAGCATGTGTGTGGAGGATATACCCAGAAATCAGAACCATGCCATGTAAAATTGTTACAGCTGTTTCTGTTTTTATTGACTGTTTCTTTTGGATTCATTTCTCTGACAACTGCTGCTCATGTGAGCAGGAAGGCATGCAGCATGACATTGCTGTGGGCTGCGGGGTCCGAGGGCCAGGAGTAGGTGGAGAGTGGAGGGAAAGGAAGAGGGTGTGGCGGTGAGGACATTTATGTGGGACACATCAAAGCACATCCTTGTAATATGTTACAGTAACCCAGGAAATTCAATGCAGATGCACTGAATAACCTCATGGCGATCCAGGGTTTGCAACACTGCTACAGCAGCAGCTGTCACAGTACTTGATTTTCAGGATTTTGGTGAGCCACTTCTTCCCCTGCTCTCTCATACAAGTCCCTTCTCTTCGGTTTTCTCTTCAGAGCAGTCTTGCTACACAGTATGTCATGCAAATGAAAGTAAGTGTGCTACAAATGAATTAAGCTGTGCCTCTCATAAGCTGGGAAGGAGTAAAGAAAGTGATTGTTATAGCCTTTTTTGATTTGCTTGGATATGACATTAAAGAGACTGTTCAACATGGAAATACTGAATTAGGTAATTCTGTACACGGAGGGAAGTAGCAAGAGAGAAATTTTTCCATGTGGGCAGATATTAATCTTTTTTTGGACAATATGAAGTATCTGCCCCCTTTGATAGAAACACTAGATGGAAGCTGAAAAATAGGAAATGTGATTTCAGATGCTCAACCTCAGTTCAGTGACCAAAGAGGAAAAAATCTAGAAAGAAGTCTGAAAAGCACAGTTGGCTTTTTTTCTACTCTGTCTTTATCCCTTGGAGTTGCTCCATTATAATCAGGCTCCTTAAGTAACTGGCCAGTCTGAAAGGGGTAGATCTTGATATTTTTTGTTCCATACGCAAAATGCACATATGCCCCTATGTTCATATAAATGGTTTGGAATATACACACACCCTTCATATATCTTACTCAGCTACTATGATGTTGTATCTCATGGATGCATGTATCAGTGACATAGGTCAACAATAAGGCTGTCTTTTTTTTAAAAAAAAACAAACCCCAAAGTTAAGTTTTTATTTTGCTAACCAATGTAAAGAAACGAAACTGTAAATGAAGAGAAAAATCTTTAAATACATCTTGTGATGTATATTTATTTGAGGTGAAAATTAAAAAAAATAGTATTATAGATAAATGCGTTATATTTTATTAAGCATTACTTCTTGCTCAGCAATTTGTACTGGAACTCCTTCTCCCATCTGTCCCTGGTTTTCATCCATATGTGGAGCCTCAGTGTGTCCCTGATATTTGTCAATGTGTCAAAACTTTGGCACACGGAGGAGGAAAATAGACCAAAAACTAGAATCTTCAGTCAGAACACACTGAAATCATGTGGATTGGATTCAAATCCCGGAGCCAGTCATACCTCTTCAGCTTTTGATTAGAAGTTAAACTCAAAACTGAAGGGCACATAGCTCTAAGGTTCACTGCAGCTTTAGCTAAAATGAAGACCAGAACCATAGACCTGCTTTGAAAGAAGCCGTACTTGATCCAAATGTGAAGAATTGACATAAGTCACTGTTAACAAAAGCAGCATCTAAATACAAAGATCAGGTAAGTTCATTCACACTGTGAGGACACCAGTTCAGAATGGTACAAAAATTCATGGTTTTGACATGCAGATCATGCCAATTTTGCCTTAACTAGGCACTGACTTTTTGAACTGGGGTCTATGTGTATAATGCTAGCTTTTTCTGAAATACGTCTGTTTGCAAGTACAAATTATGTTTCTGCCTAGCAAAATACCTCATAATATGCAGTTATCTGCTTTTACCTGTGTCTGTCTACCTGTGTTTTTTACCTGTGACTTTTATTTGTGGAGAGTTTGTAACTAATGAGTCACTATAAAAAACTGGTGCTTTATGAGCAATAGAGATGCAGGGTGAGAGGCCAGTGAATGCCTGTACTCTATGTTAATGTCCGGAGCAACATATTAAGGGAACATAGGCATTCTTTTAAAAACTGGGGGCAGTACTAAGCTGTAAAAACAACTAGTGATGTATCTTTTGTGACTATGCATTTCCAGGCCATTGCCTTCTCTCTTGGATGTTCTCCATACAGTTGAGTGAAAAAAGTAGGTGGGGTGTAATGGGAGAAAAATACTTTTAAAATGAGATTTCTAGCAATTCTTGGTTATGGATGAATCAGAAATACTAGTATAATAGGGATTTTTGCAGAATTTTCAGATGTTAGTTTTAGGTCACAGAGAAATGTTTGAATCAACAAGTGAAAAGTTTGAATAAACAAATCAAATCCCCCACCAGACATGAAATAACTGCATCTTCTGAAGTTCAAAACTACTTGACAGTCATTGAGGTAATTTTCCAGTTACCTTTATATAAACTGAATATGATTGTTCATTGCTAGCAATAAATGCCTTCAGGTCTGGAGATCTGCAGAATGATAAGATAAAAATATTAGAATTGTGAGGATAAAATATAAATGAGTATATATGAGAATCCTCTTTTCCTTTATTCTTTCATGGACTGACTGGGACAGAATACTTTCCCATACACTCTGGAAATCCAAAGCCCAGACTGCTACAAACATACTGCCACTGGCATACAAGCACTCCTGTTGTTTTCTGTTGATCAGCAAAAATCTTCCTCTGGGTTCTCTTCTTGTCTGGTTTTTGAATAAGACAAATGTCCAAAAGTGATAAAGAACTTAAAAGATGCTGTTTTGGTTTTTGCTTGAAAAAATTTTCAAAGAAAAGCTTTTGATCACTCAAGTATGCTGGGGCTCCTTTTGTTCCTAACAGGGTTATGTCATACTCTCCACTTGCTCTTTTTTCGCTCTCTGACTTTTCATTTCTCCTTGCCCAGAATATACCAGGAAAATAATTTCTGCTGAGTTTACAAATTCTGGAATTTTAATAATTCAGCCAAAGATTTTTCTTTTCTGACTGATTTTTCAGTGTTTCCTCTCAGATTTTTTTGACTTAGCTTTTGGTCTTCAGAATATTGTCCTTGCCTGCTATTTTTTTCCTAAGTTCCTTATGCTTCTAACTTGCAATGAATTACATACAATGTCTACCTAGTCTTGGCTGAGTTACTTGAAATTCTGCTGTTTGGCTCTTTGCTGCTGATTAGTATGTGCCAATTTTATTCCCTTGGTGTGACTGACTTACAAAATTAACTAAACCAACCTTGTGTTTAGTAAACTAGGAATGAGGCTATTACAAAGTGAGTGAGCATCTCTGAGAGTCTCATTTTAATAGAAATAAAATTCACATGCCCAAATACCTTGGAAAATCTGAGGTATAAACCTCAGCTTCCACCTTTTGGTTATTCTCTTCTCAAATCATGCATTACAAGTCAAAAAAAAAAAAAAAAATAAAAAAAGACTTGCTGAGAAAGAGAACAATCTTATCTTTGCTCCTTTCTGGGTCAGATAGAGTTTTAAGGGAAACAAGGTAGCTTAATGGGGACATAACAGCAGCTATTGAGGGTAGGGAACAATGGCAGGAGCCTGGTAGGATTATATTAAAGATTGTGGGAAGAGCCAAGTGGAAGATGTCAAATAGGCAGATTGTGTTGGACCTGGAAAACACTGAAGCAGGATGTTTGGGAGGCTAAAGCCAGTCAGTATACTGACTTTCATTGAAATGATGTGGATGCCTGTTAAGTGAAGGAGTTGGCAATTCTGGTCACGTAGGGGGAAAGTCAGGGACTAGTGAGGGCAGGGACTGACTCTGCRCATGGCAGGCTGGTTTCTTTGATCACCTGAACTGGTGTCTCTGGTGCGCAAACTTCTAAATCATATCCATTTGATGATTTATTTATTAAATCAAAACAAAGTACTGAATATGGGGCAAAATATTGCTCAGTGCCTAATATTTAAATGTTCCTGATTTGCCCTGGCACATGGATACCTACATAGAAATGCTGATGTTTGTTCAAAGTCCATTCGCAGCTGTACACTCTTTTCCACAGGAAAGGGGGAAAACTGGAGACCAATCCACAAATTGTCATACATTTTCACAAACCCTGGAAGCTGTCACTTTCTTGCTGCTTATTATTTTGAAGAGTCTTGCCCACAGGAATCTGCTGTCTCTGATATAAAGTCAGAATGTCTGTAGTTTGGGATTGCCTCAACAGTAACTCTAGCTACCTCCTGCTTCACTAGCCCTGCGAAGTCACGGCAATTGTGACTAGACTGGACAAGGTTAACCATAAACCTGACCTTGAGCAGATTTGTGCTTTACTTTCTTAAAACTTCATTGCCAGGAAAATTGCCTAGCAACTATTGGATGAAAGCTGCAAACAGGGAATATGTTAGATCTGGTTAATTCTCTGTGTCTGAAAAAAAAAAAAATTAATTTGTTTGGGTTTTTTTTTACAGTTCAAAAAATATAACTAATATTATGGCTGTGGATTAGTTTTGTGGGCTAAACATTTAAAAGTTGGCTTCAGATTAGTTGAGGGATAAACATGATTGTTTTGATGGAAAAAACACTTTGATCAAGCTGAGGATCAGTGCACAGAAGGTATAAACTGCAAAGAGAAGCAGAGAGAATTGTGACTGATGCTAATCAATTAATAAAGCATATGTTTGGGATGAAATAAACTAACCAGAGTCAGGAATAATAGGGTAAAGGTGTAATTTAATTAGAATAGCATACTGATATTCTGGAATGGAAGGAGGTCAGTTTTCTTTCAAGGCCTCTCTAAGCTTGTGTTTCTACTCTATAGTGGTATTTTTTTTTTATTCCCTTCTAAGTGCTAGTCTCCTTTTGAACAGAGTTGAAGCTTTTACTGCTGCCTTTTAAAGTGTGTTCCACAAGTTAACCCTTTCAAAACATATCTTTTTTCAGCCAACCTCAGGGTACAACAAACCCTCAAAGCTGTAGTGGAATTCTTCTAACCAGAAAGGCTTAAAACCTCTCTAACGAATTAGGAACAAGAAGCCTGACATTTCACTTCTTAAAGTAGAGGGTGGGGAAAGGGAAGGGAATCATGATTTATGTTCCTTTTTTTTTTTTATTTTGTTAATATAATGCAAGTTCTAGAATTGAATTAATTTCTGGCACTCCCCACACTCATATATTCAACAATATCACAGCCAGACAATGATAGGAGGATAAAATAATCCAGATGTCTTCAGTTCATGCAGAAAAGAGTGAATGTTCTCTTTCACATTTGCAACTAACTTATATGAACAAGATTAATTTTCTCTAAAAATAATATCTGCATGCTTTTTAGTTAAGGCTGTTTTTAAAATCTGAAGATAAAGAGGTGAGCCTGAACAATATCTGTAAGTATGCCAATAAGTGGCTAGTACAGACATACATTTTTTTTGGTATACATTTTTGTGTCATTTTCAGGTGTAAAGGCTGTTAAAGAAACACATACACAAATGACATAAAGATCAGCATTTTTCTTCCCTTCTAATCAATACCCATACATTTCTCCAGACTGCTTGCTAACAAAATAATTTCCCTGTATTTATTGATGCATCTATTGTAATACGTGTTTTATGTGAACCAGCCCATTTCTTTCTTCTAGTGTTCCTCATTAACATTAATATCCAAGAAGACAAAGCTGAGTGTGGAACTTAGTTGAAGCTGTATTTGTTCTTTTCATTTTTAGTGGTGGTTTTTGTTTTGTTTGTTTTTTTCTTTTCTTGTTTGGAGTTCTCAAAACCAGTATTTGGTCTTCTCTGGTTGTCTTCAGAGAGGCAAGAGGGTCAAGGCCTCTCTCTCAGCTTGCTGTGGCCTCCTGTGCAGGGAGATGCTAATGAATGCATTGCAGAGGTGCTTCGTTTGGCTGCACATAGTGAGCCCATTTCTTGAATACAGGCTGGAGCTGGGACTGGTGTTGCTGGTGTGTTCCCCTGTGCTCTTAGAAGCCTTCTTAGCCCAGGTCTTCTACTGATGTCTTCTCCATTGTAAGGTGATTATGAACGCCACTCTGCTGCAGATCAAAAGCAATTCTRTGAGTCTACCTTATTTAGCATGTAAGCAACCTGTGAATTCAAGTATTTTGACTTATTTAACATATATGACACAGCATACCAACTAGCAAATATAGAAATATGCTCTGCATTGTTGTTCCTGGTACACAAAACACTGTCCATGAGACTTCTGGATCAGCAGTTGTTTATCAGCATCTGTGTTGCTGGAAGGACTAGTGGGTTTTGCTGATTTATTACAGCTGTCTGAAGCAGCTCTCATAAGCGCTTTTTCTGTGTTTGTGTGCACATGTAAGAGAAGCAGGCATAGGAGGGAGAGGTGACTTTAGTCGTCTTCTGCCCATTTGTGGAGGAATGGGATATTTCCTGACAACTCCAGTTTCCATCTGAATCAGGTTTATTCTGGCTGCTAGAACTTGCAATATACTGTTTTATGCAGAAAACGTATTGCTCTGCATTTCTAAACCAGGTTGTAGGCATGATATAAAATTCTCTTGGGGGCATTTTAAGGTAATAGTGTTTCTTTTTGTTGCAAGACTCGCAGTGAAAAAATGGGTAATCATACCACAGGAATAGCTGCATTACAGAATTCCTTCATGACATTACACTACTGAACTCCAAGGCATAACTTATATGACACCTAAAGTCATTAAGTGTAGAGACAAATTGCTTCATAGACGCAAATCTTTTGTTACTGGATTTTTTGTCTTTCATGTCAGTGTTTTCTTTGCCATATGTGGTCTGTGGAATAATATCTAGGATTGCTATTTGAAAATGATTCAGTTGGCTTTGTTCGAGAAACCTCCACTCTCATCTGTTGTAACCAAATTTCTGAAGTAAATTATAGCCCTGTGGAGCTACAAGTGGAGAAAACAGCAGCCTTCAGATGACATTTTGATAGTTAAAGGGCCTATTGCTGTTGTATTACTTGCACCACTGATTATTTCTGTTTCTTTATTTACAACTATAAAATTGTTAGCTTTGCAAAGGAGAACCTGCCTCAGGTGAAAAATAATGATTCTTAGTTAAGGCTGGACCCAGAGGGAGTGAGAATTTCTCAGAGGAAACATAACCACCTTTTGTGCTGTACTTCAGTGCCGCACAGATCCAATCTAGCATGCAGACAAATGGAGCTAAATACAGTGCTTAAATGTGCATATTAAACCCTTGCCAGAAGCTACAGTTATTAAGTAATACCAGGATCTCCCCCAGTCTTCTACTAAAACAGTTGGAGCTGACTGCCAGGCTCATGTTTTCTGGGCAGATTATTTCAATCCTTTGGGAAAAGGAGAGCCACTCTAAGAAGTTAATACCTCTGGGGTAGTGTATTGGAAAGCTTCATTTGATCTTATTTGACATATATGACAGTATCTCATTTTCAAGCTGAAAAAGTCCCATCCATGGGTTATGCCACCACCAACATGCATAAATAAGGCTCCAAGTAGAAAAGGGAGAGCGATGGGATATTGGAATGAGTGGCAAATGTTATCTGAAGCTCTTAGTAGAATCCCACTATTAGAAAACACGCTGACAAAACTGTCTGGGATAACTGCAGTACGTTGCTGGCTTATTTGTGCCGTTTGGCTGAGTGGATGGTAATTGTCAGCACAAGGATGGTGTCAGTAATCAGGGAGTACTAGTGTTTTAAACCTCTCTGGCCAGATCTGTAAAAGAACAGCTCACTGAGATGATAGTTTTCTCCATCGATTAACCATGTCTCACAATTCATCCGTGTGAACGGCACTAATTTTGTTGTGGCCCGATGTATGGAAAAGAAACTGTTTCTTCCAAGGACCCCTGAGGAAGTTGTTGTATAAGCCTAGTGATAGAGAAAAAAAAGGATGGAGATGTAGAAAGACAGATGCTCCTTCAACAGTCCACATCAGCCTTTAAGAGGCTTTATTAAAAATTGCTGCAGATCTCCTCTGGGCGCTAGAGCTATGCTGGAGAATGGCTGCTGCACAATAGGTTAGGCAAATTGAGATACAGAGGCAGATGGGGGCAATTTCTTGCAAATCCTTGACTGCCTTGGACATCTGGTCCTCCTGGAGAAGGATATTTCCACACATGTTTTTTATCAGTAAGACAGAATTGCTGGACTATACTGTTGATTCCAATTACAACACTGTGTTTGAAAAAGCCTTTAAAAGCAGCACCTACTTCTCCCTGTTTCTTCAGCTCTCTAAATCTTTCTGATAATGTTGGCTCTGAAATAGGTTGAATGGGACAGTGGGAAATAGCATTTCAAAATCCTTCATTGTGCAAGGTTTTCTGTGGTTTTTTTTTCCTACTGCAAGTAACATCTATGTGATTCTGCCTTCTTGGCAGTATAATAGCTGATTCAAACTGAAATGAGAAAATTGGGACCATTAGGGTAAAAGTCAACAAACATTTGCAATCCATGATGCAGATTTCTTATCAGTAGTGGGGACAAGATATTCCTGGCCTATTCTTCACTGAAACAAATACAATTCCAAGATGGACATTGCTTCTAAGGGCTGGTGTTCTTTCCTAATTCTTAACCCACAGAAAGGTCCCTGTTTCTAGGAAGGAAAGCCTTTTCAACACTGTTTTCTTGCCTTTCCTTGAGCAGTAGCAGAAGATAGTTTCTGTTTTAAAGACTGGAAATTGGTTTTTTTTTGCCAGCTCTCTTATGGCCTCTCTGACTTTGGGAAAACCATTTTTCCTCAATTATCCCTTTGTGAAATGGAAGCAATGGTACATCTGCTTTCCATGCCTCTTGGGAGACTTGATTGATGACTCTAATGGGCTTGTAGTTTCTCAACTGGAAGGCAAGGAAGAACAGCAGTGTATTACAGTGGTACCAATTCAGGGGTCAGTGTGTAACCTTCTCTTCTTCCAGAGTGAAGGACAAATCTACTGCTATAACTTAGTCCTTATCTGACCAGTATCCTCACTGTATGCTGATTTAAACTGTGCAGGCCTATCTTCATTAGAAAGGAGCAGAWTTTACAACTGTTGATGACAAAATTCATGAATGGATTTTAAAAAGTACTAAACTTCACTGCCTTTCAGTTTCTCACTGGGAAGGGGAGGGTTGACAGAGCTACTGATGTGAACTGGCAAAGCTCCGCTACGGCCAATGGTGCAAGGGAAAATTTGGTGAAACTTGGCCCAAAGCTTTCAAGGCTTGTGTGTCAAAATCAAGTAAGGAAGAGAGAATTAGAAAAACTTATTAAAAAAAAAATGAAAAGACCCCCCGAAAGCTACATGTCTGTATTGGATAATATTATTACACAGTTACATTGCTGACATAATAACAAATCAATGAAAGGAACATTAAATATTTTAAAAAATGAATAATGTAGTAACATGAATAGCATGTAGCTTTAAAGTGTATTGACCTGGATATATCAGGCCTAAGCAATCATTTCTTGGCTCTTGTGAGATCATTGCTTGACTCTGAAATTAGAATCATTTCATGAGTGTGTGGAAACAAGAATGAGGTCACCTCCATCTTAATTAGAAAAGGATAGATCAAATATCCAAGGCATACTTTCTTGTTTGCTGTTGACTGACTTAGATTGGTGTGATATAGTCCTGGGGCAGTATTTTATGACAGCCTATTTTGCTGCCATATGTATTGTACTTCTTTCTGCCTTTCTTTCTGATGATAATATAGGGTTAATCATGCTTAAAAAACTGTTACATTCATTCTGTTTCTATCTGAAAAAAGGAATGAGGTGAGCAAAACATTCAGATGAATAACATTTAATGCAGGCTTTATATAAGCCAGAGGTCTCAATAAAATTTTAAATCCTTTTAGTCAGCTATTCTTCTAATTACTTTTTATTTCTCCTCTGCTGGAAGAGCTTTCAGGCTGTGTGGAATGAATATGTGGGTCTTTATTTCACATTAATGTGTTCAATAAAATAAATGATACAGTTGAGTAATATGGATCACAAACTAATTTATATAAACATTGATTGTTTCAGAGCGCTGGGGAACTTCTTTGTCTTGGTCTGTGTGACTGCATTTCAGTAAACCTGAAATATACTCAGTTTTTGTGACCGTTTTTTTTTTCATTTTTAAAAACCCTGATATGGAAGACATTGATTGACAATTGGTTCTGCCACGTTCCTCCTTCCTAGACTAATGAAATAATAGCCTCAAAATGAGATACGTGACTGCTATCTTTCCTATTTTGTTCACTGAGTGCCTGAGTCAGTACTCTGAAATCCAGTGATGATATTTCACTGAAAACTGAGTACTGTATGAGTAGTTTGGGGGCTAAAAAACATATACAAATACTTCTAAATTAACAAAAAAATAGAAGAGGATTCTTTATATTAAGCACGAGGCTCTGAGTCTTTGCACTTTGATGCCTGTTATGAACCTATAAGACGTACTGAACTGTCATGCCCCTATATTACCCTAAAACATATCCATGTAAAGTGAGGTCAAAAGCTACGGTTTCAATTTTGCCACTGATGTCAGTGTGGCCAGGATTTCTTGACAATTACTAATCAGTGGAATCTGAGTTGTACTTAAATTGTCACTTGGGTCATCTGTCTTCAAAGA
Source organism: Phoebastria nigripes (assembly GCA_035582835.1). Taxonomy (NCBI): domain Eukaryota; kingdom Metazoa; phylum Chordata; class Aves; order Procellariiformes; family Diomedeidae; genus Phoebastria; species Phoebastria nigripes. The sequence goes on along the minus strand of JAYKAV010002842.1, from coordinate 639,790 downwards.
TACGCACACATCTCGGATTTCAGCTTTATTTAGAGATGGTCATTAGAAACCTTAATCCTAGGCCACAAAACTTGGAACTCAATCAGAATATTCAGCCCCCGAATTTCCAAGTATAGGGTATTAGTTTGACAATAGGTCAACATTGAAATTTAGTAGTTTATGCAGAGCTATGATGAAGGTACAACAACTATTTGGGTCCAGAGTCATAGGCAGGCTCATSTCCTTAACAACAATAATTCAATATGGTCATTGTCTCTGTTAAGCTAGAGCACAGTCAAACATTCAGTTAAAAAAATTTCCTGCTGCATGGAAAATATACTGTATGATAGCCAAGACCCTTATCACCCACAAGCAGCAATTCTACCAGGTGAGGTATTGTGAGAGGAAATCTTGCAGGTGCTAGGGTAAGCTTTTCTTGGCTAGGAGCTGATCCAACCTTTTGTTGCTGAATGCTGTGTCAGCCAGCCCACTTAGTTTTATCCAAGTACACATGAAGTTGCTTATACATCCAGCATGTGACACTCCCAGTATGCTTCCCAGTGTTTGTGATTTTTAATGCTCACAGATACAAGACAAATAGAACACTGGGAATCTCAGCTACACAGGCAACAGTAAACTGTTTACAAACAGGGGTGCCTTGAAGAGAACAAACATATTTCATGTTATGCATTTACACCAATAGAGATTTTGATTTTAGTGAATGGCCCAGACCAGCACCCCTCTGTGAACTGCACTTTGAGTTCTCACCAAGCTGGGTATCTACACCTTACAGGTAGAAACACAGAAAGGCAGCAGTAACTAAACTCTGCAAATGGCTGTGGACTGGATAGCAGATAGATGAGAGGGAAAAAATCTGAACCCAGTCTTTGGAAGTGTGGATTTTGCTTTGGAATATGTTGCATCAGGTCCATCACTAATTAGTTCCTGTGGGATATATAGAAGTTGACTGGGAGGAAGATACCTGTAACAATAAGGTAGCTACTTTGGTGTTTTTTTTTGTTTGTTTGTTTGTTTGTTTGTTTTTGTTGTTTTTTTTTGTTTTGTTTTGTTTTTTTGTTTGTTTGTTTTTTGGGGGGTGTTGCCTTGAATGTGGGTGCACAGATCTTATATGATCTGCATGAGTAGATTCCATTTTGTGTTTCTCTCATTTGAATGGCATAAAATGGCAAGATTCATAGGGCATAAGTATGAAGAGAAAATGAAAGCTTTTATATAGCTTTCTGGGAACATAAATTGCCCTAAAATGGAGTTTAATATTTGATTCAGACATGCAGTCACTTGGAGTAGTAAGCTGGATTGCAGCAATGTACTTAACAATCTTACAGGCTGTAGGGATGTCTTAGGAAAGTGTTGAAACATAAATCAGGTAGAGAATGATTCTAGGAAAAGGAGATCTGGGCTGAGCAAATCTAAACTTGCACAAACCTGTCAAAAATGTGTTTTATTGTCCAATGTATTATCCTCCTATGATTAACGTGAATTGGAAATACGTTATGGTGTGTGATATGTATGCATGCTGCAAATCCATTAAGAACAAGCCTTATATGATTTATTTGTATTAATGTCATATTAAATGCTAAAAGTAGAGTTGATGTTAAAGCGCAGGTGCAATCCAATAAAAACAAGGACAATTTGAGTTAGGACAGCCTTATATCAATTTTACTCACTCCCAGCAGATTAGTAATGTAGCACCTACGTTGTGAACAGCCCTAGGCGTAGTGGGCTGTTTTTCAAGTGTGCTCCCAGAGTAGGAACACTTTGGTATGGTGAAGTTTTCAGAGACTTTAGCTTTCTGCAAATACACATTCAGAAATTAAATCACATTTTCCCCCTTTCTTTCTTTTGTTTAATACATGTATTTATGCAGACCACAACGTAGATTTGAAACAGTGGATTTTTAAAGCTGGCTTGAGACCCCTCTAAAATGTGTCTTAATAGTTGAGCATGTAAAATCACTTGTTTATGCAACATGTACTGCATTCCCAAGGGATCAAGACTATGCTTTCATACTGAGCCTTCTTTTTAGATAACCAGCAAAACAAGGCAAAAGAGAAAGGCTGTTCTGAAAGCATCGTGCAAATACTAATGAATTTGTTCTCACAAATCCCCTGAGAAGTATTACTGTCATTTTGGGCATTATATTAAATTCATATATGGGCCACACTATTTTTAAAGCTCCTTTTGGGTGGGATCTGACAAAATCTGTGCAGAGACTACTTTTTGTGTAATGATCCTTGTTCATTTTAAAAGTCACTTTTGTCTTCCTGTGACAGAGGAAAATGACCTTTTTTTCTGTGAATCCTGGAGGCAGAATCAAATGTGTTGAAGGACTATATGAAAGTCTCAACTAAAAGGGAAGATAGAAAAGGAGGCTATTAAATTAGCTGATAGCTCCGCGAGGAGTACAGGCTCTAATACAACAAATTAAAAAGGTTTGTGCTTAAACCAAAATGTAAAATCATTACTAAGCACTTTTGCTAAGCAGTTTAATTTATGAGGGAACATAACTTTGCAAAGCCACTACTCTGTAAGACTCAAAATATGACAGCAGTTTTAGAATGAACAAAAGAGGTACTAAACCAGTAAATCCCCAGCCCAAAATATTCTGAATCCCACAGCAACATGGCTTTAGTGTGGCATCTCTGTGACTTGTAGTGTATGATTATAATCCCTTGGAATAAATTGACACTGACTGCTGTAACATCTTAAAGCTATTCAGGCAGCACATACAAATTGAGAAACTAAATTACAGCCTATGTCCAAGATTTCACCCAATATATTTTTTTAAGTGAAATATCTCCTTGGAGATAGTGAATTCAATTGGGAAAGACTTCTTTTAGGACAAGATTTAGGGGCACATTGAAAAGACTGAACCTTTTCTTTGAAGATAATTCAGATTATCTATAGAATCTATCTGTGGCAGCTCAGTCACTATAAACACCTTTAAATCACACCTGGATATCTTTTTAGCTCAAGTGGGTTAGAAGTAGGACTTGCTTACTGAAGTTTTATGGACAGAAGGTCAGCCTAAATGACAATAATAGCCCATGAGGTGTATTAGAGAGCAATACAGGTGCCTAAAAGTAGGGCCGAGTGGCTTTTCAGATGCCCTTAGATGTCTTATCCAGCCTCTGGCTGCCTGGTCATGAGGGTGGGGACTCCTGTGCTTTATCTGCCAGATCTATACAAGTGTCTTATATATCCAATGACACACAAGTGGCATTAGATGCCTGTGTTTCGGCTGCTGAATACCATCCTTAGATGAGCAGGTTTCTATAGGGCTGTTTATTAGCAGGGTTGATGCCAATCTGCAAAAAGGCATTCAAAGTGTTGAACTGTGAGCAAAAATATCAGTGGAGGCAGAGCTTCAGGTACTACTTGGTGCCAGGCACCAAGTGTACTTGCTGCAGATGTCGTTGCGTCGCTGTGATTTTACTATCCAGTATATATCCATGTATTCAGTTACCTGTAGTAAGCTCTTAATTATCAATAGTCACTTTATATGGGATATGACTTATTTGCCCCATACATGGAGTGCCCATTCAAATCTGACAGGAGCAGCACTATTAAAATAAGAGCCTGTTTGCTGGGCCACCTCAAGTCCAGAAGCAATTTAAGCTGTTTTTTGTATGGTCTGAAATACAATCTAATATACTACACCAGAGGAAAGCAAGGCAGAGATTGCATTGCACTCCGGGAATTGGGGGTGCTAGGCAGTGCAGTGCAGGGGTATATCACTCCCTAGAATGAAGCATGGGACATTGGGACTTACTAGTTCATCCCTGGCTCTGTCACCGCTAGTCCCAAGCTGCCTGCATGTGGAGCTAGTTAATAGCTGTAGTAGCAGGAGCTGGGGGGCGGTGAGAGGGAGGTGGAGAGTTGGCTGTAGTCCACTTTCCTGACTGTGCAAGTGGCATTTCTGAATGCAGCCAAGATGTCCACACAGCTCTGAGTGATATTGTTTGCCATTGCCTGCAGAAAGGTGTTCATTTCTTAGTCCATAATACACTTTCTACCTGAACTTACAATAAAAGAGGTCTTGGTACAGTGAATTCCTCACATACTGACATCATGATCTTCCAATGACACAAAACCACTCAAGATTTGGAATATTTCAAAGGAGAGGACTAATAAATTATGGTAGTTTAATGAAAGCAAAGAAAAAGCTGGGAGTAAAAAAAAAAATGCAAAAAATAACACACCAAAACACAATAATCTTGTATCAAAAGAGAAATAGGTCAGGAATGAGTTTACATTAGTTTTATTCATGCAGTARTCCTTCGTAATGTCCTGAGGCCACTTGCATGTATCTTGCCCTAAAACTGATGACTAAGGCTTTCAGAGTATCTCAGGCAGCAATACATTTGTAACTTCAAATTTAAGGAAAGCTTCTGCTGACCGCATTTGTAGAGAAGGGATTAGGTGTTTGCCACTTCTGACAAGAAGACTCTTTACTTATTACCTCTCAGGAATAACCAAAGTCTTTGGCCGCTAAATGTCACACAGTCCTGTTGTGCAAGAGAATAACGTGTGTGTTGCAGTTTGACCAGTGTGCCCTGTAAGTAGGATATGGGCTTCGTGCTTTTAAATGCTAGAAAATATCTGAGTGACTATTTCTGCCAGGCAGCCTTGCCACTACTCTAGTGCAAAAAGGGCTTGTCCTGGATGTAATTAACTGGTGTATTATGGCCTCAGACAGAAGGGAACTCCTTCCCCAATTATAAACACAGCAAAAACGACTCCTTTGCAGTAGAGAGAATGCAAAACAGAGACATGCTCTGCCAAACCACCACTGCTGTAAAGTCCAGCTTGTTGCATAAATGGCAGTAAATCCTGGGCTGCTCCAACTGTCTTTGAGGCTATGCTAGTTCAGGATCTAGCTACAGACAATCCCTCCCTTTCCCACCCCTTCAGTCACTGAGCAGAGCCAGGCTGAGGATTGATCTCTCTTTGTTTGGGCACTTATGCCGTTGAAATTAATGTTTGCTTGGAAATAACAAGCAGTTTTTAACTTGAACATACAGCTTAAAATACAGAAAGCTTACTGTGTGCTGGAAAGCCACTGGGGAATGGGGTCTGGTTTTCAGTTTGGAAAGGAACAAGTGAGCTGCCCTGCTCTGATCACATCCTTTAACCAGAAAGTGCGGGAGTGTGCTTCTCCTCCTCTCCCTCTCCCTCTCCCTCTCCCTCTCCCTCTCCCTCTCCCTCTTTCGTATTGTATTGTATTTTTATTTTATTTTATTTTATTTTATTTTATTTTATTTTATTCCAATTCTGACAAGGTGTTAACTGATCTGATTCACCCACACTGCTGGACTCTGCTTCAGGTCACAAGTGGGCCACAGGATTTTTGGGAGCACTTCTCATACAGTTGGGGGAGTTCCAAAATCATCCTGTGCCAAGTGGAAAATGAAGCTGTCATCAGTCCAGGGTCAGCTCAGCATAAGGGCAGAGGAGCTCCTTCCTCTTGCTTTATTTCCTTTTAGTCTGTGGTCCATTTTTATTGCTGGAGAATGTTTTCAAGGGTAGTGAAACCCTTATGCAGTACCTCTTGGCTTTGGATCTCAAATCTATAAAGGAAACTTCTTATATTTGTGTGCTTGGCTTGAATTTATTCCTCCAAGGGAAAGACAGTTATTAACTTCTTGGTGGTGATTTCACCTACACAAATTCTCTTGTGTTCACAGAGCTTTTATGCAGAATTTTAGCGATACAAGCCTCCAGCTAATGTGGGGCTATGTTGGGAGATCCAGCCTTTAACTGAAGAGCTGTTATTCAAAGCTGCTTTAGTCTTTCTTGCTTTTATTTTATTCAAAGACCACATTAGAGTAGGATGTGGTAGTCACTAGTCAGACATCAATTGTGTTGCCTTTATTTCCTAATTAGTAGTCCAGCTGTGCAAATAATTGACTTGTGTTTTTTTTGTTTTGCTGGTTTAATCAAGGGTGTGGAGGACTGTTCCAGGTTAAACATTTGGTTTCATTTTAATTTGTTGTTGAATAAAAAGTAAAATGTTTTCAAAACCTTTTGAGACTAGAATCTTAATATTCTGTTTTGAAAATCTTGAAATGAAATGTTTTGGCTTTTAGAGAATGTTTTTGGCTGTGAGAATCTGATGAGCTTGATGTGTATTTGTGATAAGTTTGAGTAATCCAAATTTATATTTTGTTGGCAGACAACAGCCAGCTGAAATGCCTTCTTTAGCTCTAATTGCTATTTTACATTGTACAATACATTCAAATAAATCATTGCCCATTGTCTTCTCTAAGAAATTGTATCAAATCTATACCTGCAACAGAATGTATGTTAAAGCTTTCCTCCCCCCGCCCTGCTTTTTTTTGTTGAACTATTTGAAAATACATCTGCTAATATATTTCAGGTTGGTACTAAAGCTGAAACAGCTGGCTAGAAACACTCTGCTTATTTTCGTGTTCATCCCTGCACTCTGTTACACAAGGCAGCTTGAGCAGCCAGTAGCTGAAAACCTGACCACTTGCTGAGATCCATCTTTCATTTATTTTATCTCCTCGCCCGTGCTTACGTCTGGTGACGTGGTAGGCTGAAGAAAGAAAGTTGAGAAGGTCAGTCTATTGTGTTGCCTCTGGAGCCTGTGTATTTGCCCTTCCTGCATCTGTTTATTCTCTGAATCATTTGACATGCTGCACRTTCTGCTCTGACCTTCAGCCTATTGCTAACTTCATTGCCTCTCCTAAAGGCTATGATTCTGCAATACAAGAAACAAACTCTAGGGTATCTCATCCCAGATTAAAATCCTCACGACTCAAAGCTTTGGTCCAGTTTAACCTCATGTGGCTGAATCAAAGTTGCTCAAAAATTTTTTTGAGCTGCATTGCATTCTGGCAAACTTCATAGTCCTCTTGCCTTGTGCCCCTACCACCTTCTGATTAAACCTCAACCGGTTACTGCAGTGGAAAATCTGACAAGGCAGGCAGCCATGGTTGTGGTCGGTTCCACTCAGAGCTGAACCTGGTAAAGACAGGCACAACCCACTGCCCCCCTGGACTGCACATCAAGYCCCAGCTGAACTGTTACCTCCATTCCCTTTTCAAATGGTCCCAAACAGCATAGTCTCCTTAGAAAAATTCCAATGAATGTACGATATGGCTGTGGAGGCTGAGCACTGTAGCCAGGTTACATATATTGGCATAGCCCTTTCAGGATTTTTTTTGGTCTCTTTCAGATGCTATATCCTATGTCAGAGATCTGGAGTAGAGAAATGAATGTTGCTGGCAGATAGGTGAAAAAAATCACCTCCCTACCATGTATATCTTGACTTAGTAATTCTTAGAAATGAAATGGCACTGTTTCACAATAGCCTAAAATGCTATGCTAACACTATTATAGAAAGCTGTTGTTTGGAGCTTTTATTGTAGAATGATTTTTTTTTTTTTTTTTTTTTTTTTTAATGGAGGAACTCTGTGAAGCAAGCATTTCCACACAACGGGGAAAAAAGAAAAAATCTCAGTGTTCATTATCTGGCCCTATTTGCTTGCAGTAAAAGCCTTTACTAGAGTTACACACCTTAGTCTTTTAGATTGGGTAGATTTTGTTCACTCCTGTGTTTTCCATGTGTAGTAATGTGTGTTTCAATAACGTCTGCTCTCCTGTAATTACTGTGTGGGAGTTGGCTCTGCTAGATACATTACACAGAAAAACCTGAAAGATACTTTTCAYGTGTCTCCTGAAAACTGGGAAAAGTGGCAAGGATTGAATGATAACCCCAGGCACCTATTTTATGTGATCAGTCATAGCCTGAAGATTGCATTGAATTATGCTATGCCTTATTACGATGAGTGAAATAAACATATCTGAAAGGGAAAAGAAGTATAAAGATGTTGAAACCAAAAATATTTGTAAATGGACAAATGCTATTGTCTCACAAATCTTTCCTGTCCTAGCACGGTAGGGCTATTTTTTCATCTACCAAAGGGCATCTGCGAAAATGTAAGCCAATATTTAAAAGAAATACTTAAAAGAGCATTAGCAAGGAGAACAAATAAATCATGTTGTCTTTCTATTCCAAACCAGGCTTTAATTTTGCACAGATATGTCATACTTTGCTATGTTTTCCTTTTATATTTCCAACTGGAAATGAACCTAAATGCCACGGGTTTCCAGTAAGCATGTGGGATTTTAGACTTGCTAGAATCTGGATGTTCATGAGCTTCTCCCTTGCAGGTTTGCTTGTTCCTGTGCCATGCTCCATCCACTGCTCCTGAGGTGCCTCTCCTCTGATGCAGAGAGTGAGTGGTAGGGGAATCTGCCTGAACTCATGCCATTTTTGTTACAGGGTAGAGAGAGCTTCTTCCCAGGCAGCTGGCAGGAGGAGTGCTGTGGCAGTGCCATCTGTTTCAGCACTGCCTGCTAGAATTCTCCCCTCACTTGATGTGCCCTCGCCGTCTAATCAAGACATGGAAGTGGTTAATGTTAAAGGGGCTGTCATGAAAAACACTCTCTCCAGCCTGAAGAGCTGTCAGAAGCTGTAGCCATGACTATTGTTCAGCTGCTGGTCCTCTTGGTATTTTTTTCCACACCTCCTTTTTGAAAGACTTTGCTGTCTTGCTGATCTATGAACCATTGTGTGTAACTACAGATCCATATGCTCAGAGAAACTGTTGTGTGACACTTTTGATGGACCCTGAAAGCATAAGATAATCGCCTCTTAATTTTTTTTAAGCCTTGTAGCAGCTTCCTGAGGTATACACAGGAACTGATTACCTCATGCAAGGCAAATGTGAACTCCCTCCCCCCATCTCCCATAAATAATCTTCCACGCAACTGTAGACACTGACATATTTATCTATGGACCACAAAGGCTGAGGTCTTTGGCAGCAGCTAGGAGTGAAAACCTGGAGAAAAAAAAGATGCAAAATTCCTTTCTACCTCTTCCCCAGTTTACAGGGACTCATCTGGCTGCAGGCCACTGAATGATGCTGAGTACGCCCTCCAGGCAATTTGTTCTTTCATATAAGTGAACCATAAACAGTCACATTTGGGCACACGATAAATTCATTATCTTACTGTCTTCTCCAGGTTATAGGGGCCCCAGTTTGTGTATTTGACAGCTAGTTTAATCAAGAAATGTGCTACAGAAAAGTCAGCTCATCAGGGAGAGTAGAAGGGTGTAAGCCAGGAGATTCCCTTGGCCTTTGGTTTAGGAAACTGACTACATGGCAAAGTAGGGATGGTTGTCTGGGCATCCTTATAACCAATAACCTGGATGTCAGGTTGAAAGTCAGCCGTTCTAACAGATCAGTTCTTTGGACTTTCTGCCAGGACATGAGGAGATGGTATTACCTGCAAAATCAACAACACTGATGAATGGTTTTTTTTTGCAGCCCCACATCCTGAAGAAATCAGAATGTAGCCATTATTGGGAGTGCAGTATCTGTGAATACTTAATATGTCAATGATTTAGAAATAATATGTCTCCAATTGCACTTATTGCCAAACAACTTAGGCAGGAGCTTCTGTGTGCCAATGTAGCATAACATGATATGAGCATGGCAGGGTGGCTACCATTGGCTAGTCACTGCTTTATGATCACTAGCAAACATCAGGTGAAAAATGTAAATTTAAAAAATGTAGCTTCTTTTCTAAGGATTAAAACAAAGAATTTGCCACTGATTTCACTTGCTCTATTGAAGTTTTGAAAAGAAAGTGGTAACTTTTTAAGTGTAAGGTTCTAGTACCTGGCAGAAGCTCATCACATCCTTCTGACAACATTAAGCCTTTTCCCAAGATGCCAAATAGGACAGCATCTGAGATAAAATTCACTAGTTTGCTGTACCCTATCTGATTTTCTAAAAAAACCCCAACAACGAACCAACCAAACTCAGCTTTTTTTTTTTACTGTCTTGGTGACCTGCCTGCAACTCTTGTTTTCAACTTTTTACTCTTGGAACCATAAATGTAGACTTCCTGCATCCTTTCATGGATCTGGGCAGCAGGTGGACAGGAAGTCATCACTGAGGAACGGGAAACAGAAGGATTAGGAAACAGCCAAGGTCTACTCAGGCAYGATGTTAAGGGCAGCTACAAGTGCTCCCCAAAGTGAGAGGAACTTGTTTCTCAGGGGGATCACCTGGACAATGTCATGGCAGTTAACATGCTGTGCAATTAGGCTGAGTCATCAGGAAAGTATATTCTGCAACTAGGGAAATCTTTGATAATCATCACATTTTACCAGTGGTTATCTGCCAGTGAGACACGTACATTTGTCACAAGGCAGATCAAAGTGGAATGAAGGGTACTTTATGGCGGTGGAGAAATCTGAGGATGCAGGATGAGGATTTCGAGAGCTGTTGCTGCAGATTGCAGGAGCTAAATTTGATCTACTCTTGATGTCACAGGGTCTTCATTATGAAATGCAGCAAACCAATTCTAATAACATTTTTCTTTTGTGCTTAACATCAGTTCACTTCCAGTAGAAACCTTCTAGAGAAAAAGGTCTTGGTCCTGCTATGCTTCTGTTTTTTGTAAACAGAGAGTCACTTTTCTGTTGCTTTTAAGCTGCTGTACCAAATGGTTTGAGTATAGTTCAAAGTTGCTTGCATGTAACATGCTACTAAATGCCAGAGAGTTAAAAGCATTGTAGCATCATCTAGAGGCCAGACATAAACTACAGTGCATTGTTAGTCTTTCAGTTRAGTAAAGCACACAGATGGATGTTAAAAGATACGATTACAAGCAGGGTTTTCCAAAGAATATAAATACCAGAAAATAGGTGTTTTCCAATGAATTCCTTACCAGCAGAGTTACAGTGCATAAACTCATATACTACGTATTAGTAGTTGTGTTTGGACAAATTTGCATTTTCCCCCCACATGTGTAAATAAATAATCAAAGGTGGTAGAATAGTTTGTAATCTGAGTTCCATCTATTTACAAATTTGATGGACAGCTGACAACTTGAATGAAGAGACAAGTACATATGCCCTGTTGTGCAGTTGCAGCATGTGACAGATTCAATTTGTGTAGCAGCTACGTGACCCAAGATTCTCATTTTATTTAATATATGAAGAATAAACTTCCTTGTTTCCATTTGCCAGTTGTAAACTTTGTCTTTTCTGAATTTATTTAATAACCAGAGTACAAATGGCCTGTTTGAGAGTTTAATGAGGAATGTCTTGCCAGCAAAGTGCAGAGGTTTGAGAAGTTTATCAGAAGCGTGTGCGTATGTGTGGGCAGGAAAACTGACTTCAACAAAGAAGCCTGAAGGATTTAGGTGTTCAACTTCCACTGCCATGCAATGGGATTTGGAAGATTTTCCTGAGACTCATTTGAAATTTGTTTAAAATCAAATTTTAAAGCCAGCCTCTCTTCATTCAAGTAACTGAAATTGCCTTACAAATGTCAGAAAGTTATGTCATTTCCACTTTGTAGAATTGGAAGCTGAGCAGTTTGCCCTTTTATTCAAACTGATTTGCTCAAATTGATACAGTGAGTAGGCAACGTTGAAAACGAAGCTAGTTCCCTTGTGTCTTATTCCTGTGTACTGAGACCTGCTGGCCCCTCTAAGAGAAAGGTTGATATGGCCGACTAAATTAATTGTCTACAGATGTGTATGAAACTAGAAATACAGATGCAGGAGTACTGGTCTGTTGCACAGATTTACTACCCTTTAAAGTGAATGTTTCTTTCTGGGACATAATGTCTGGCTCAAATCAGAAAATCTCATGAGAAGTCAACACTGCAGATTGTTACATTGCACTGGCAATCTCCTGAGAAGATGGGCTTTTCCTTTTTCAGCCTGAACAAACAAAATAGGCCAGTTGAGATAGCAACCAATGAGCAATTACCAGATATGAGGAACTAGGGAGAAAAGAGGCAGACTAGCTGAAGTACTCTCCTAAGCACTTTTTGCTTTGTGTGCTGTTGTAGTCTTGGTGAATACCTCTGAAAGGGTCAGTGGCAGGGGAGGTTCTTCTGCCTAAAGCTCAACAGTCACTAGACATGTCAGTGCAGGAATAATATTTTGGTTCTTTTGGAAGCCAAAGACCCGTCTCTGAAATATTCTCCTCTCTAAATGCACAGCTTTCTTCAAAACAAATCTCATCAGCTGACACTATGTCTGCATCTCCCCAAAATGCAAGGTCCCGGGTTCAGATTTCACAGGCAAAAACTTTTTCTTGGGACTTATTTCCCAGCAGGGATCTGTGCTTGTGCCTGTATGCATGTTTGCTGAGCAACAGAGATTTGATTTATATCTTGTGTGATGTTAGTTTGCCTGAAACAATCCTGTTTCAAGTATTAATATAAAATTTCTGAAAGCACTAGAATCCAGCAAACAGATTATTAAAGAAATAGCCATAGTTAAACTGAAGAGTTCAGAAGCCTGAGTTTAGGAAAGATAAAGAGAATTTGAGCTTGTTACATATAATTACACCTATTTATAATTAAAATGACACATGCAAGTCTTTAGATATTCGTGTTTAATCAGGTGTGTAAATATATTGAATTAAATAAAAGCTTACTTAGGGTCCTTGTTTAATACATGCTTTGTTTTGCTTGTATGTGGAGTGGCATTCAGAACATTAAAAGCTTATGTTTATTTTATAGATGTTTCTCCATACGTAGGGTTAATATAAGAGTACCTTATAAAGAAAAATTAGAAGTAGAAATTAGATTCTAAAATTAGCATTTCACTGATTTTAGCCCATATCTTTTTCTTTCTTTGAGACATTCCCTTGGAAAATTCCATAATTAACCCTTTGCCATTTCAAATTACATTTTCTAGTAAAAAGAACAATATTAAATTAGAACAATTAAAGTGATAAAGCTTATCCAATAACACTTCCTAGACTAAGAATAGTAAAAGATAACACAGAGAAGCTAGGCAATTAAAAATATGTGTGCATTGGAAGTAAAATAGTAAGAAGTACAAAGAGAACAGAAATAGCTGTTGCAGTTTCATAAACACATGCATATAAATGATTGCTTTCAAACTTTGGTGAGGTCTATTGGTTTGAAATCATTAACCCTTCAGTATGAAACCTCTATGTGGAAACAATAGGGTGGTCCAATTTCGTGTCCCATTTTTTACTTCCTCTATCACTTTTCTATTAGAGATGGACTGTGATTAGATCCTGGAGTAAAATTCAGATATTTGTCTGTGATGGCAGTTTGAGCCTGTTTTTATGATGGCCTTAATCCCACTGTGAAGCAATCAGCTTGACCTTTGCGGAAATTATTGATTTGTAGCTTAAATTTCTACTCTGACAGTTTTGAAAAGATGGATGCAGGATTTTGGTCTCAGTGTTCAGATTTCTGTGAAGAAGGATGCTGAAAACCCATTGGCAATTGGTTTTAACCACAAACTTTACAATTGCAGCTGTATATTACTTAGATGAGTGATAGTTTCAGAAGTGCCTGAAGCACTGCTCAGGTTCAAGGGTTTCCTCTTGGTTCCCTCTTGTGGGTTTCCTCATTAGCAGCTCCATGAATGAGCCATTAGCAGTGTCTAAAAATTTGGTCTCAACACCAGGCCCTGATGTGACTTTTCCTCAATCTACACAGGCATTGTTGAAGTCTCCTAATATTATTGTTTCCTGCCACTCCAATTTATCTTATATCTATCAAAGTCTAATGTCATCCTAATGGGCGGTCAGAAGGCTACTCACCTATTTGGAGCTAAAATTTAGACCAAAAATACAATGGTGTGCAAATACTTTCATTGTTTTAAAAATAAATGAGGAAAGGAAAGAAGCACACACAATCACATGTATACATATATATCCGTATGTGCCCACACATGTACAAAGTAAATCACAAGGTTATACATTCTGTACCTAATAGTGCAGCTTCCTTAGGAGTACAGTACTGGGGTACTTTCTTAGAAAAGAACTGACTTCATGTCCAGTGAACGTGACTTCACTAAAAAAGTGCTTCTCTTTCAGGAATGAAACTCTAATCAGCTGGTGTCTTTACTTAGTCTTTTCTGATTTTATTTTAAAATATCAGCACCGGAAATTGTCATTGGGTATGATGTAACACATTGCTGATGAGATACAAGCAAGTACTACCAGACACAAGGACACTAGCCTTCCAGAACAGAAACACAGTGTAAACTCTCTGTCCCAGTTCCTGCTGGCTTAACTGACTATTACATTTTTATTTACCTACTCTGATATTTTTGGCCATCTCATTTTTGAATTCTATGAAATCTTTCTTCTCTACCATCTCCTAGGGTGTTTCTCTTTGCAGAAATTACATTCCTTAGTTTTACCACTTCAAATCCTACATCAGTTTAGCTAGACTGAGACTTCCTGGAGACTTTAATAATACTGGGAGGTCCTTGAATAGGTATGTATTTGTGGTGGTTTGTTTTTTTTTTTTTTTAATATTAGTGTAAAAGGTAGTGCTGAAACATTCTTCTTTAGGACCTCATTACCCAACAGGCTAGAACAGTAGAACATGTAAATATATATGTTAGTTAAGAACAAACTTTCCAATGTTGTTAAAACAATTAGATTAATATAGAACAACTGTAACATTGATGTGTTGAATGGCATTGATTCAAAAATGCTGTGCCAGACCTTAGATGGTTATAAATAATATTCCCTTCTATACACACACATACACAGAAAAAAAAAAATAGCAGCAGTTCCAGTCATTGGAGGATTTGGTTAAATAGCACAGACATATGCTACTGTACTTAGGGTGTTCAAAACTCAAAGGACACATAAAACATTTTGTAGTCTTGGGAACATTTTCAGAAAAAAATGAATTACTTCAAATTGAGTGTGTAGCATTTCTCTGTTTTCATCTTATTTTCTAGACATTTTATTTTTAGAAGTCCCTGCTTCCCTCTTAACGTAACTCTGCTGTCTCCAGCTAAATATAATACTTATGCAAGAAATGACTGTCCTGCTCTCTGAAGTCCCTATGCAACAAGTTCAGTATAAATATTTCTCTTGCTGTGCTTTAAGAGCTGTAAAACCTGGCTGATGAGGCCATAAGCCAATCTTTAACTAGAATACATTTTCCCTTTGGGCATAGTTGCTTACTGGTAGCTGCTAACAAATGGCCAAAAAGATACATGCAGCTGAGTCTAAGTGAATCTGAAATAGGAAACATCTTAAAATTTTCCTGGTTCTTCCCCTCCTTTTTTTACTCCTGGACTTTAAGTCATTTGAGCACTATACGGCCTGTGTAAAACAGGCTCGGGCATTGATAACACTCCACCCCATGTACCATTCATGGTGTCGCTAGCAAATAGACAGAAGCAAATACAAAACAGTGTATGTATGTAGGTTATTTTAATGAATGTGGTTTTGAATGGAGCTTTGCACCTGGTGGAGGAGTTACTTGTGTTAAAATGTGCTTGATGGTTGCGGTCAATATTTGTAGGTATTGTCTTAAATGAGACTGCTTATATGCTTAAGCAGAGCCTGTGTTTGGGCCTCTTAAGAAAAAAAAAAATTGCTAGGAAGCACAAAGAAAGTTTTAGGTATGGGTGTTGAAAAGGGCTATGTCTTCCATGCCTTGATACCTGTTCTTGTTGACTCCTGACACTGGAGTCAACAGCACTATTATCCATGAGAGCAGAAGTGGAATGTTTTATCACAGTAGCATAGTATCATAGAGCAAGACTAATGCTGTGAAGGACCCATCCCCTGTTACTCCTTAAAAATCGTAAACAGTATCTGTGAATGGGTGGTGTAGCTGTTTAAATGACACKKATAATTGAGATAAATTGATGAATTGATACATTCCATTACATATCAGTAATGTGTAACAAAGTAAACAAAATCAAAATCTCAACATACATCCATTACTTTATGACTAATGCTGAGTTAATAGAAAGCATAATAGCACAGGAAAACTAGATTGTGCTTTGTGGGAGAATAACATTGTCTGAAGAATTATGCTTAAACTCTGATTTTTATAAGTTGTTAGACTTGACTAATATTATGTTTTGCAATATCTAGAGAATTAAATAGAGGCCTCTTAACAATTAAGATAAAATACATCTATTAGACAAATTCTTCAGCTGAAGATTTTAAGAGAAAAATAAAATTGGAAGAGAATGGAACCAAAACTGTTTTAAATACATGAGCTGGATCATGCAATGGAAAACTACATAAAAATGGGGTCCTATTCTTATTGCTACATATCATTCCAAACATATGCTTTTTCCATTTCTGAGATTCATGTAATAAAATATTAATGGGAGAATGAAGTGAGTCCTTGAGGGAAAGGGAGGACGTTCCATATGAGAACTAACTTTACAATGCTGTGTGACCTCGGGGGCAGTTTTGCCCCTGACTTCACATGAGTAGGTCATGGACAAAGCTTCTCTGAGGGCTGCTGAGTTCAAGAATCTGTTCTGCATGAAGCAAACTACAAGATTATGAACCTCCAGTAGAAAAGTGAGGAACAAAGTCTGCTGAGCTTTATATGCATCGAGAGAGGCATAGGCTCTTTTGCTTCTAAATTCTGTAACAATATATACTAATATAATTTTTACCTTAGTACTACAACCCCTTGACCTTTTACCTGCCTGGGTTATTCCAGCCATGGATTTGGAAGTAGCTTCTGTTGTCAGTGTTCTTCATGCAATTGCTAGTGTTTAATGAAGGTACGCACTGCAGAATACCAGCAAACTTCGAGCTGTATCAGCATTCTCTGACTGAAGCCTGCAGCTCCACAGTGAGGTACCTGGCCATGAACACTGACATCTTGGAGCATTCTRAAAAAGAAAAAATTCCCCATTCCTCTGGAATGCCATGTTTTTACCTGGGGATTAAAGATCTCTCTTTCTATTTTAGAATCATGTAAATATCTTTATTGAGATCTGTTTAATCAGAAGATGGTACTAGACACTTTCAGGTTTTACTGACTGCATGTTGCTATGCCTTCTCTCTGCTGTAAAAAAAAAAGTCAAGACTGTTCCCATAGGAAATAAGATGTAAATTAGCAAGAGTGAACCACTGGACCAGATTATAGAAATTTACCATCTTTTGGAATTCCTAATATGTTCCTAAAAGATAAAAAGTCTATGGAGATAACTCTAGTTCTAGTCAGTTGATCATAATTGTCTCATTATCATAATACTCCCTACAGGGCCCTACAGTAGTCATAACCTGCGTTTTCTGTAATACAAAACTTGCATCCCTCGATGGGTGCCTTCTATGTAGAGGTGGCACTGTATCTCATCCTTCATCTCAGTACATTACAGCATTGGAGGATGCTCCCAGTCCTGCAGTATAATGTGAAACAACTTTGAAGCCTGAAAATGCTATTATCAAACTTTTAAATAGGAAAAGACATTCAGTATTCTTAAATACTTGGATTGCATTCTCATTATAGAAAGTAGGTATATGAATTGTACTCAACTCAGTGATTATTGTTTTAAAGAGATTATTTCTTCAGTAATGGTACCCTAAAAGTAATTTCTTAGGCTGGTTTTAACAACAGTAGGTATAAATAGTAATCTAATTATACTGACGAGAGATTTATAGCTCTGATTACTATCGCTTTAAAATTTCAAAGGGACTGACATGTGCAATCAACACATCCCATACTGTGAATTCATCTTGYTATTGTAAAAACTACCTGCCAATTGCTTGTCTGCAGAATGATATGCCATGCTGCACATACTGTTTCAGGAATTAGTGATACATGTGCATAATGTATGCATTTTGTTCAATGCTATGGCATAAAACCTGAATGCTATCTAATAGGAGAGCTTAGATTTCCAGTCCTATGTTTCTTTTGTTTCTTCAGATTTTTTTTTTGTCTCTTTCTGGATTTGCCAACCAACTTATTATGCAGGGCTTGGTGTCCCTAGATGAATTACACAACACAGAGACAAATGATAGTAAAAGCACATTATTGAAGTTTCAAATAGACGTACATTTATTTGGAAAGACCGGATCTGAAGATGCTGCCCTATGTATACATGATGATGGTTTTTATTTACATAGCACAAACTTCTCGCATGGAGTTCTAGTCTTATTGGCTACACTTATTCTACTGAATGAAACAGGGAAAGCATATGATCTTAAGCATGGGATTACAGTTCTCCATACTGTGTAATTTTTAGCATGACCYCCTTGGTATGTTTTTTTATTCAAGCCAAAAAACATGTGCACAATCAATGCCTGAACATAAGCTGGGGACCCAGGTCATTTCCTAATAGATAGTTTAGATGCAGCCAGTCTGTTCTGGGGGTCAGAAGAAGAGTTTAGCCATGTAGATCTGGACTGTGCTGTCACTTGCTCTCAGCCAAAGAACAGTGCCTGGCTTATTTTTTTCAGTAGCATAGACACAGGTGCACACATTATTTTTGGGAATTAATGAGGACTGTTACAGGAAAAGGGATTTGTTAATAGAATTCTGCCCCTCCTCCTCTGCATTTGCTGCAAGAGTAGAAAGTGAACAGGAAAAAAAAAGGACAGAACAGTCAACTGCAGGAAACAAGAAATCCAGGAAAAAAMCAAAATATTGAAGAGCAGTGTGTTAGTTCCGATCTGATGCATCCTGATTCTTGATTAAGACAAAGGCAGTCTGCAAACATCATATATTTGTCCTAATGCATCTGCATGAGGGGCTTATACAAAATAGATACAGCCTTGATTCTAGTATTTCCTTTTTCCTAAGTGTTTGACTTTGCAAATTTAGCAATCCTCATTGAGTATTCTTTGTGTATATGTATAATTTCTCCTTTGAAAATGAGACCGATGATCTTCTGGAGTGGTTAATCATAATATTTTAGGTGAACTGCTCAGTTTTCTGCTGCTTGAGTTAAAGAATAATTGGTTGTAAGTTGTTGTCCTGTGTTGTCCTGCTCATCACTAGATGAGCATAAGATATTTTGATAATACCATTTGTAATGGTCAAAGTGGGATGCTGTGCTTCATTTCAGGCTCTGCAGGAACACATTCTCTGCTGGGCACAAACTTTTCTACTCATTCCCTTTCCAGCTTGATCCCTTTTTCTCTTTCTGCTCTAAACTGTTTCTGTCTTGTCTCCATTTCCTTGCGAGGCATCTTCTCCAACCTCAAGCTCTCTTAGCTCATGAGAGTAATTTTCTCCATCTTTTGCTTCCCCACATTCTCCCAGTTCGTAATATATTTGCCTAGACATATCTTTATGCCTGTTTTTCTTGTGCCCCACTCCCCTGGTTTTACTATTCAGTTTTTCCTCTTATCCTTCCTGCATTAGAATGAGATGGTTTCCTGCCATGTACTGCTAGCAGGGGGATTACTGGGAGGGGTGGAGAGACAGGTTCTTGGTCACAGTTCCAGCATTACAGTGAAATTCTGGCTCTGCCAGCCACAGCAGCCTTGGGCTGGAGCGTATCCATTCGGGTTGCACACGTGCAGCCCGCAGAGCCTGGGGAGCTCTGAGGGAATGGAACATACTCACTCACCCTCGGGGGGAGGCATATGTGCAGCCTAGGAAGCGGTCGCTACTGAGAACGGTAAGAGCCTCAAGCACATTTAATCCAGAGAAGATCTTCAGGGACTTTTAGCTGAGAGAATCTAAAGTTTCTAATGACCCTGTGTAAGCTGGGGTTTTTCTTCTTCCTCCATCCCCAGGGTTGTATCTTTGTTGAAGCAACAATAGAGGGTATACCACTATTCCAGTGAGTGGGGCCCTTTTAAAAAAACACATATCCCCAGGATTTTTTAATATTGCAAATAATTTTCTTCATTGCTGGAAGCAGCTAAATATTTTTAGGGTAAATTCCCATTCCCTCCTTCCTGCAAGTAGTATGGCTGGCCTTTGCTCCATTCCATTTGGGGAAAACTTTATTTCCTGGCCTTGTCAGACCATCTCATAAACTTTTAAAGGGATTTAATTAACTAACTTTGTTCTCATAATAAAATTACCTAACTTCCTTCATGTCCTCCCATCTAACTTCAGTGTGCTCTCAGATTTCTTGTGTGCTGCCACTCTTTGGGCTGTGTGGTCATGAGTAGAGGTGATGTATTGGTATGATTAAGTGAAATGCACATAGTTGATCAGCTTTTCATTGGGCAGCCACCCAGAGCACTGAAACTATAGAGTGGGAATGCAATACTGAGGAAAACTTTGCCTAGATATTCCAAAATGGAGAAAGGGAGCTGCCAAGTGTAAATGAAAACCATTTGGTCTGAATACTGGGGATAATTGTCTCCTTCATTCACCAGGTTTAGATATAGTCTGCATTGCTTGGATGTTTATTTTGTATCATATTCTGGTTCCACCATTAGGCTATTATGTGCAAGTCTCATCAAGCATGCTTGTTGAATAGTTTTACTCACCCTTGTGGAACAAATCTTCAGATCAATAGCTCTTCATATATTACTATAATCATACAAAGATCTGTTTCTCTCTTCAAGTCAGTTTTATACTGCTGTCATTTTGCTGCATTCAGTGCTACATGTAGATGTAAATGAGACAAGAACTATGCCAACTGCCCTTTTTTAAAAAAAAAGCCTCTTCACATTAACTTTTATACCTCTCTAAACCTGCTGTACTTTGGGAGAGAAAGGTGGGCGAGAATAGCAGCATTAAAGCATGCCTGGATACTAGCCACCCTACATGCTCCATCCCTTTATACTATTAAGGCTCAATGGAGGGAAATCTTTGTTAAATCTTTTAAAAACTAAATTTCAGGTAGTTAAGGACACCACATTCACACGAGAATGTGTATAAACACAGGCTTGTACATATACACACACACATGTATGAAGGTATGTACATGCTCACACAGAAAGTTATGTGAGTGTACACACACACACACACACTCAGTCAAAGACTCGGAGAAGCTGCCTGTCTGCCAGTTTTTATCTTAGCTTCTTCTAAGATTAGCAAAGGAGCTCTTCTACAGCTCTTCTGACAAAAGATACAGAGGACAATTCTGTTCTTATAGACTCAGAGGCACAACAGCAGAAAGAGACTGTAAGATCTTATTTGTTTATCCCAAATCCTAAGGAAGGATCTTATAGTGTTCTCACCCTTATTTCTCTAACCTTTTTTTTTTTAAACATCTTATTATTAGAAACATTTTCCTAACGTTTATTCTGCATCTTTGCAACTGGAGTTTAAACCTATTATTTTTGTCCTAGTCCTGGTGGACAAAGAGAACAGCTGGTTCTTTTGTGGCAGTCTTTACCATATTTTAAGACAATCACGTTTCTTCATAGGGCCCTCTTCTCTAGACTAAAGAATCCCATTCTTTCTTTACAGTGCATGTTGTTCTCCTCTGGACACTCAGTGGCTGCCGTCCTGCTGGAAGAGTGCTCCTACAGCTGACACAATGCCCAGCTGTGGGACTAGGAAAAGTGAGAGGATTCCTTAGGTTGCCTTTCTTATAATGCTCCTATTTTTACATCTTCAACTGGTGTATGCTATATTTTTGAAACAGCCTGACTTAGCTGACTCATATGCAGTTTGGAATCCCCCAGATCCTTTTCTGCAAAGCTTCGGATCAGCTGGATTTTCCCCCTGTTATATTTATAGAGTTGTTAATTCTGATTTAAGTGCAGGAGTTCACACTACTCCTTTCTGACCTTGTCTGTATTTCAGAGTATTGCTCCAGTGGACAAAGATCTTTTCCGTTCTAGTCTTATTCTCAGAAGTGCCTGTTACCCACCCTGTTTGATGCTGTTTTCAAAGATCACAAAGGTTTTCTTTACTCCATTTGTTAATGAAACTATGTAACAGCATGGACTTCAGGAGATCATATTTAATAAATATGTCCTGTTTGACTGTGAGTGCTGATAACCACATTTTAAATACAGCTTTCAGCCAACTGTGCACCCATCTCAGACTAATCTCATCTAGGCTGTATTCCCTAGTGCGCTTGAAGGAGTTTAGTAAGAGATTGACAAAGGTCTTACCAAAGGCAAGATCTGTGGCTTTTCACAGGCATTTGTGGAGACAGTGTCTGTTGCCTGTCACAGTCCATCAGACCCCATTGATCTGTTTGTCACTGAAGGGTGGGTGCATTACAGAAGGCTTTCATTATTGATATGAATACTTCAGTAGCCTCATTGCCAAAACTGGAAAAAAAGTTTCAGTGATTATGCAATCTCTGTGTCTGTTAATAGAACCAACTTTGAGATCTCAGTATATAAATGCACATGTTGTTTCACGTTAGGAATACTGTTGAGCATTGAGAATACTTTTGTTGGCATTCTTTCAGCAACACTAAATTGACAAACACCTAGCTTTGAAATCATTCCTGGATTTGATCCAGTCACTCATGGACTACCAGCATTGTAGAGTGGTCTAATTCTTGCTGTCTCTTCAAGAATTCTTAGTAGGGTTAGAGATGTAAATACATCAGAATGTCACATGAGGACCTCCTGCTGGTGTCACCGACAATCCTGTCTACGGAGAACTCTAAGGGAAGGGCCTTTTACTTGATAAGTCAATTAAGACAACTTCAGTTAGGGTGTGCTAAAAATAGTCAAAAATTCACATCACTAGAAGGGGAGAGAAAGAGTATTCTGCCCATGCATAATGTCTCCTTTTTTTCTCTTTGAATTAACAATTGAAAAACTTAAGATACTTAGAGGRGCCTATGAAAGTACAAAATGTAAGCACTAGGTATTGCAGAAGAGTGTTATTTTTTTTACATGATGAGGCTTGGGGTTCACTAGTTTTGTTCACATCAAAGTTCATTGCTAAATTATGTTCTTGTAATAAACATTCTTCTATGCTGTTATTAAAGATTGCAGGTGGCAGTGAAACTCCTTTGGTTTCAATTTCTTATGCAGGTATAAATGAGAAAAGAATGAGACTGATTGCTTTTCTTTTTTTTTTTTTTAAAGCACTCACTTTTCCTGCTGGGCATATGAAATGCAGGCCTTTTGTACTTAAATATACAAGTAACACCTGACACTTCATGGTACAGATAACAGAAACCTCTTGTTTGTACTTCAGGCTCATTTGCTGCCAATTGGGAAGTCTGCTTCAGCAAACTGGGACCTTGATTTGGTGAAGTGCTTTAATTTGTGTATCATTTAAAGTCTGTGAATAGGCCAATTTTCCCCAGTGGGGTTACTTGTATTTTTAAAGGATGTTAAGTATGTGTTCCTTCATGCGCTTTGCTGGGGTGAAGTATTGTTCTTCTCAAATGAGGAAAGATGCGATTGAAATTAGCTATTTTGTTTATAAAGCAGACATTTGATTGTAAAAGTATTCTCATATTCTTGATCACTTTGAAGTTTATTTGTGTCTTCACTGACAGAAGGCCAGTTCTTTTTGATGAAATGTGCTCTGGAGGGTAATGAGGGGAATTTTAAGTCCTTTGTTTTCTGATCCTCAAATTCTTTGAGTTGGTGCATAGCCCTTTCTTGGTTAGTTCTGTGGAGGCATAATCTCTAGTGGGGAGGCGTAGTTTTCACATGCCTTACTGTATGTCCTCACTTTGCAACTTACTGTATACTAAGCCCATCACATGGCTGGTGGAACAGTTTGTTTACATTTGTTGGTTCCTGGGACTGAATTTCAGTGTGACTCAAAAATGCTTTGTCTGGGGACTTTGAGTCATGGATACTTTTTCTTTATGTCTGGCACAATGTTAAATTCCGTTCTTGACTGCTGGCTTGGTATTTTTGGAGAGCTAGAGATYAAGCACCAGACACAATTTTTAAATGAACTAGAGATTTGGGATGCAAGGCCTAGTAGTATACTTCCTGCTGTTCATAAGAAGATTAATGTGTGTATATGGATGATGTCATTATTTTAAATCTCCTTGACTGTATTCCCTCATTCCGTGGAAGCACTACTAAACTGGTGGGATTTTCAGGTGCTGAGCTTTCCTTCTTCCTCAGAGTGCTGGAATATTTTATTGCTTCTCATACCTGAGATAAATTACCTCAGAAAAAAACAATGTATTTTTAGGAACAAACCATTTTTCTGTTATAAAGAGGGATGACTACTGGTTTACTAGTGATCGCTGAAGATTCTTCATATTACTGGAAGCACTGGATACAGTGAACAGCTGGGACCTCTTCTAGGGAATTCAGTGGCAGACTTAGTCAAGTTTTCTTTTAAATTCAATCAGTCATTAAAGGCTCCTTAGTGTTCTTGCTCTATGTTATTTCTAAAGAGAAATTCTTGCCTTGTTACAGCCTTTCACCTTCTATTCCAAAACTGCTTTGAAGATGGAAGGTGTTGCCACTCCTGGTGGTGCGACATTGTCTTTTGCACTGCTATTCTGTTTTCCTTAGAACCCTAAGCTACTAGCAACATCAAAATGCCCCAAAATGTAGCAAGCACATAATGAAGTTTCTGTTTTCTTGTTGTTTTCACCTGAAAAATGAAAGGCTTGTCCTCATTTGGCTTTCCAAAATCTTTCTATTTTCATGTTTGGACCTAAAGTTGTTAAGAAGATAAACCAAAAGGTCTGCTCCAAATGCATATCAGATGCACTACAGCCCCAAGGGGGACTTCAACTTACCAGATGTTTGCTGGAAATACAATACAGTGGAGAGGAAACAGTCTAGGAGGTCCCTGGAGTGTGTGGAAGATAACTTCCTGACACAGCTGGTGAGGGAGCCAACTAGGGAAGGTGCCTCACTGGACCTGTTGTTTGCGAACAGAGAAGGACTTGTGGGTGATGTGATGGTTGGAGGCCGTCTTGGGCATAGTGATCATGAAATGATAGGGTTTTCGATTCTCAGAGAAGTCAGGAGGGGGGTCAGCAGAACTGCCACCTTGGACTTCCAGAGGGCAGACTTTGGCCTGTTTAGGAGCCTGGTTGACAGAGTCCCTTGGAAGGCAGTCCTGAAGGGCAAAGGAGTCCAGGAAGACTGGACATTCTTCAAGAAGGAAGTCTTAAAGGCACAGGAGCAGGCCGTCCCCATGTGCTGAAAGACAAGCCGGCAGGGAAGAAGACCAGCCTGGCTGAACAGAGAGCTTTGGCTGGACCTCAGGAAAAAAAAAGAGGGTTTATGACCTTTGGAAGAAGGGGCAGGCAACTCAAGAGGACTACAGGGATGTCGTGAGGTTATACAGGTAGAAAATTAGAAGGGCCAAAGCCCAGCTAGAACTTATTCTGGCTACTGCCGTAAAAGACAATAAAAAATGTTTCTATAAATACATTAGCAACAAAAGGAGGGCTAAGGAGAATCTCCGTCCTTTATTGGATGCGGGGGGAAACAGTGACAAAGGATGAGGAAAAGGCTGAGGTACTTAATGCCTTCTTTGCCTCAGTCTTTAATAGGCAGACCAGTTGTTCTCCAGGTACCCAGCCCCCTCAGCTGGAAGACAGGGACGGGGAGCAGAATGAAGCCCCCATAATCCAAAGGGAAAGGGTTAGTGACCTGCTACACCCCTTAGACAAACACAAGTCTATGGGGCCGGATGGGATCCACCCAAGGGTACTGAGGGAGCTGGCGGAAGTGCTCACCAAGCCACTTTCAATCCTTTATCAGCAGTCCTGGCTAACTGGGGAGGTCCCAGCTGACTGGAGGTTAACAAATGTGATGCCCATCTACAAGAAAGGCCAGAAGGAGGATCCGGGGAACTATAGGCCTGTCAGTCTGACCTTGGTGCCGGGAAAGGTTATGGAGCAGATCATCTTGAGTGCCATCACGCAGCATGTACAGGACAACCAGGGGATCAGGCCCAGACAGCATGGGTTTATGAAAGGCAGGTCCTGCTTGACTAACCCGATCTCCTTCTATGACAAGATGACCTGCTTAGTGGATGAGGGAAAGGCTGTGGATGTGGTCTACCTGGACTTTAGTAAAGCCTTTGACACCATTTCCACAACATTCTCCTGGAGAAACTGGCTGCTCCTGGCCTGGACGGGCATTCTCTTTGCTGGGTAAAAAACTGGCTGGATGGCTGGGCCCAGAGAGTGGTGGTGAATGGAATTAAATCCAGTTGGTGGCCGGTCACAAGTGGTGTCCCCCAGGGCTCAGTTTTGGGGCCAGTTCTGTTAAATATCTTTATCAATGATCTGGATGAGGGGATCAAGTGCACCCTCAGTAAGTTTGCAGACGACACCAAGCTGGGTGGGAGTGTTGATCTGCCTGAGGGTAGAAAGGCTCTACAGAGGGATCTGCACAGGCTGGATCGATGGGCTGAGGCCAACTGTATGAGATTCAACAAGGCCAAGTGCCAGGTCCTGCACTTGGGTCACAACAACCCCATGCAACKCTACAGGCTTGGGGAAGAGTGGCTGGAAAGCTGCCTGTCGGAAAAGGACCTGGGGGTGTTGGTTGACAGCCGGCTGAATATGAGCCGGCAGTGTGCCCAGGTGGCCAAGAAGGCCAACAGCATCCTGGCCTGTATCAGAAATGGTGTGGCCAGCAGGACTAGGGAAGTGATTGTCCCTCTGTATTCGGCACTGGTGAGGCCGCACCTCGAATACTGTGTTCAGTTTTGGGCCCCTCACTACAAGAAAGACATTGAGGTGCTTGAGTGTGTCCAGAGAAGGGCAACGAAGCTGGTGAAGGGTCTGGAGAACAATTCYTATGAGGAGTGGCTGAGGGAACTGGGGTTGTCTAGTCTGGAGAAAAGGAGGCTCAGGGGAGACCTTATTGCTCTCTACAACTACCTGAAAGGAGGTTGGAGCGAGGTGGGTGTTGGTCTCTTTTCCTAAGTAACAAGCGATAGGACGAGAGGAAATGGCCTCAAGTTGCACCAGGGGAGGTTTAGATTGCATATTAGGAAAAATTTCTTCACTGAAAGGGTCATTAAGCATTGGAACAGGCTGCCCAGGGAAGTGGTTGACTCACCAGCCCTGGAGGCATTTACAAGACCCGTAGATGTGGTGCTTAGGGACATGGTTTAGTGGTGGACTTGGTAGTATTASGTTTACGGTTGAACTTGATGACCTTAAAGGTGTTTTCCAACCTAAATGATTCTATGATTCTATGATTCTAAGTGATATTAAACCAAGGTCTGGTACTTTTGGCAGTGTTGAACCATGTATATGGAAGAGTCATTTGGTTCACGAGATCAGATAAAGTCTGAAATAAAACCTGTGAACTGCATACAGGGTAGATGTGTCAGCACTGACTGCTTCAATTGATTATCTTCTCTGTCAAATCACTTGCTAAACATAGATATAGCTGATGACTGATGCTTTCTTGTTCTTAGAAACTCTTCTTTTGTTGATTAAATC
Organism: Phoebastria nigripes; assembly: GCA_035582835.1. Classification (NCBI taxonomy): domain Eukaryota; kingdom Metazoa; phylum Chordata; class Aves; order Procellariiformes; family Diomedeidae; genus Phoebastria; species Phoebastria nigripes. Next base: position 612,688 of record JAYKAV010002842.1, on the reverse strand, counting down.
ATGATATTACTCTGATACCTCTGAGAACCAGTAAGGTTCTAATGGCCACCATGTTTTCCTGTCTAATAGCCAAGTACAACATACTTTAGAAAGTCCAAATGCTTTGAGACTGCTCACATGTATCTAAAATGCTTCCAACAAGGATCATGCAAGCCATAAAGTATGAGTTAGCTTTAGCCACTGTCAGTTAAATCTAATAAGCTTTTAGGTACTCAAATCAACTTTGTCAAAACTACATCAGAGACTCTTCTTTAATCTTGTATTCTTGTCGTTCCCTTTGGTCTCACTTGATTGATCTCTTCAAGGATTCTTCCTGAAGTTCTTAAAGAGTTCATTATTCATGGAGGTCAGACAGGCCTTCRAACCGGAGAGGTCCCACTTCCAGAACAGACAATGCATATAAGCATTTTTAAGTGCAGCCTTTTGTGTGCTGGAAATTAAACACCATTTTATAAGACACTGCTATAGATGCTTTGCCCTGTTTTAATCATGCAAGATGACGGTAGCATGCTTTCTACATTTGAGTTATAATTAAGATGACTGTTACATGTCTGGACTAGGTAGTATACAGGACAGAACTGGAGCTTATAAATTTGTTATAGGGCTCACACTGTGCTGAGGCTTAGGTGGGAGGATGTGTATCTAAAGTAGAACAGTCATACAGCTTTCAAAGAAGAGGGAACTGGCTGCCCTACTTATGACCCTTCCCTGTTGGCTGGGTGAGAAGGAAAAGTAACTTATAAAGCCTACCTTCCTAACTTCAAAGTAGAAAGGAACTGGGAAAAGGACAGAAGAAGGAAAAAGAAACACAGGAATTAAAGGGAGCACCCAAATATATTCAAAGTGCTGATCCCTGCCTTTGGGAACTTGTTTTACTGCTTTGGTTAGCTGAATCATGAGGGGTTTTTTTATATATTCCCTCAAGACATTCATGCTTTTAAAAATTCTTGGCAGAATTCCAGTTATTCTCCAGAAATCTTTTCCACTCTGCCTCTAGGATTTCAGCATGGGATTTGCTGTCAGATTTTTAGGGCCTGATTTATAGCAAATTTTCACATCCCTTACGTAGGACAATTTAAGAATTTACCCAGAGAGGAGAGTGGATATATGTAGGGTAGCAGCAGGAGACAGACATTTCTCAACTTTGTTTAGAGAAGAGAGGGAGAGGGGAATTTTCATAAGAAATCATTTCACTACTGACTTCATGTATTGACTTCTGTACTGCTCAATACCTGTGTAAGTCCTCCTGCACAGTGAGTGTGCAGTGCCTTAATTGCCTTGTTAAAGAAGTGGGGAATCTCTCCACAGCTGAAAAGCATGAAGTCTTGCAGGCATCTCATACTGTATTAAAGGTATTGGATACCTTAGAATGGCAATTATTTGCCTTTCCTGCTTGAAGGCTCACTAATACCTTTTCTTAGATAACTCAATTATTCTGTACTTTAAACCTCACATCAAGTTCTGACATGGATGGTCTGAACTTGCAGTCAAACATCTGCCCTGGAAAGCCATCAGTCTCACTCAGGTATCTTAGCTGTAGGTTCATCTGTCTTGTCAGAGTTCAAAGGAGCACCATGTTGGTTTTTTCCCCTCTTGCTCTTGCATCACTTAAAACCCATTCCTTGTAATTCTACTTGAATTCTTGACTCTCTGACAGAGGCTCCTGATATTGTCAGCACAGTCTTTCTCTCTACTGTATTTCCCAAAATAGATGAGAAAAGAAACCTGGAGGTATTAATCTAAAAAAAAATTCCAAACTAGCTGTCTGTATGACTCCAGACTACTGAATTTCATAAATGTTGACAGAAATATATAATAAAGCTTAAGTGAACATTTGCACCTGCAATTCTATGCTGAATGTGTTGTGGTTTTTTTTTTTTTTTTGGTTCTGTGTAACCGGTTTTTTTCTTTCCCAGTGACTGCTTTTTGGAGGAACAATATCCTACATGAAGCACACAGACAGAAGCACACAGACAGACACAGTGAACTGGAATTAAAAGGGGTGTGATAGCTCTTGGAATCCATCTGCCCTAAAAAAATCTTTATTCTTTCATATGTGAAAATGTGTCTCTGCATGTAAATCCCAAGCAAGAATGAAAAAGTGAAGAAGTGGTGTCTGGGATTTTATATTACAGTGTAAGCTCATTCTCTGAGGACATACAACATTGTCTCAGCTTTGGGCAAAACATTCTTATAGCTTTATTGCTTCTTCACTTTCTAGGGTCTTTTATAGTGACCTGGTGAAGTCTCTCTAGAGTTTTCTTTGCTGTGCATAGAAAAAATTCCAACACAGGGTAAGTAGAAGTTATGTCACACATTTCATCATCACTGTCCTTAATAGACAGTGGTGGTGTGTTGTTTATTTTCCAAGCAGGGAAGTTATACAGATCTCTCTCCACACACTGTTCCCATGTCCACACCTACACAAAATCTGCTGTATTGTTTTGACCGGGAAATGTCAATTATCCAGTGGTTTGGGGCTGGCAGTTCATTTGAGTTGTCAGTAAATTACAGACCACTAGTATACTACCAGCATAGATCCTTGCCAATCCCCATCACAAACCACACACCCCATCATACCAAGCATGCAGAAATTAGGGGATAGGTGAGGGGTCATTGTTAATGTTAAAGTTAACCAACATGCATCAAATTTCTACAGTTAAAAAAACCAGTCAGTTGCTCATTCAGCGGTATCTACTATGGTTTGAGTTACCCTAAAGTTTTCTACCTGGCTCACAGCCGGGTTGTTGTAGATTTCTTTCAGGTCCTGTGTAATATCTGCTATTCCTACCTGGATGTCTTAGACACCCTAGGACATCTTAAATGTCCTAGGCATTATACACCACGTGTGGACAACTGAAGCAGGTCCTCGGTGTTCACATTTCTGAAAATATGAGAAACAATTTCTTTAATGTATTACAGGCTGTAAATTATATATTAGTATATAAGATATATCACTCTATAGGCTTTCAAAGCCTTCTGGGAGTCAGTATGCTTTGTAGCCAGCTCCAGATTGAAACATGTAAATGTGTCAGGTGCCATCTGAGGCATCCTAGCATCTGAAACTTTCCCATGGGGCTGACAGATGAGATGTGAGACCTACAAGAGACCCCCCCCGCAACACACACATGTTTTCTGGATTGGCAGTGGGATGCCCTTGGGCATCTAAAATGACACCATGTTTAGGCAGCTGGATCCCACTGCACAGCGTAACCTCAGGAGAACTCAGGTCCCTGAATTATGAGTTGTTTAGAGGATCCCGGCTGTGGCTGTGTAGTTCAAAGATGGTATAGTGCAAGTATTACCTCATGCCCCTGGATGCCCTCCGTCTCTGCACCCTCAAGGAAATGCTCTGTCTTCCTGGATTTCTAAGAAACTGTCCTGATAAGGACACAGGAAGGAACTTCTGGGTCACTGGCTCTGGTCCCCTGCTCACCTCAGAGCAGTGTCATGCAATCCTTTTCCGAAGCTGTGCGGTCCTCTTCATTGACTAGGCGAAGCATTCCCTGCCTCTCTCCCAACTGCCCCGTTCAACCATGGCCCACTCTTTATCTTCCCACTCCACTCAGCTTCCTGGACTCCTGCCCCAAAACATTTCCCCCTGGTCTCTTTAGCAGTTGAAGTCAGTAGAAGGTCAGCTCACAGTGTAAATGTTTACACAATAAACTTTGCTCTTTCTATACTTAAAGATAACTCTCCATGTTTTTAACCTCCCAGTGAACCTCACAATAATACTAAGAAGTCTGTCTTCTCAGTGAGGCTTAGAAAAAAGGAGAGGAATATGTAGGTCAGGCTGTTTTAGAGAGCCTGTGAGCTGAGGCAAACAACTACCTCAGGCATCAGTGTGAGACAGACCACTTTCCAATTCTCCTGCTCTAGCAAATCTGATTATTCGCATCATGAGGTTTGTGGTATTTGATGCCTTTGTTAAAGTTTCCCCTCCTGGAGTCCTGTGATGTTGCTTTTCATTGAAAAATAAATTAACTTCTTAGCCTTTATTATAGTATAGGAAAGCTGGATGACATGAAACTCAGAGGTTCAAGATTTCAAAAGGAGATGGAAGATACAACCGAGTTGTTAGTATTTTGTGAAGGGTAGAGAACAGATGGAGAAGATTGAGTCAAGATTTTTGAAATCGACAAGATATCTCTTTTCCCCATACTTTTTTACTAAGCCCATCCAACTTCTTTTTTTTTAAATAGAAATAGCCATTATATATTTTAAACATTTCTATGTTCAGTTTTCTGGCCTTCTATTTTCCTGTCTCTGAAATTGTCTTGCTTTTGCGTTTTTTTCTTTTGTTTTGTTTTTGCTTTGCACATCGTAACAAAGAATATTTTCAAGGTGAGATTTGAAAACAGATAATGCGTTAAGTGTTGTTGGTGTTGACAGGAAGTCTCTTATATGTGAAGGGCAGCATAAGATAAAACTGTTCTTTTTTCAATTTTCAAACAAGTGGCTGATAGAGGCTGGTATCTCATACTGAGGGGAAGTAGAAGTTGACATGATTTTAAAACAAACATGATGGAGGAGATGGGCGAGTTTCGACTCAAGATGGAAAGCTATGTTTTAAGCACTCTGAGATTCAGTATAGCTATTTATCGACTGGGAGATGTCAGAGGGAAAGCTCAAGAAGAGAAAAGGAGAAGATCTAGGTTCTTCCTGGAAGACTAATCTAAGTAAACAGCAACCAAAAATTGCTATCAAAACAGAATAACCAGTTGGCCCGGTTTTGCATCTGGAGGCAAGCTTGCAAACCGCTACCCATGCAATGGACTCCGGCTGGTTGGGAGAGGGCTTGGGGGGAAGGAGAGGGCACACAGGAAGGACTGCCTGTTCATTCATCAAGCTCATTCTGCAAAGGCGCAGTTATGGAAGTCTCTGTTCTGTTGAGTGTGTAGATAAAATCAGGATTTGTGCTTCCAAGTCTGCCCTTCCAGCACTTCCTACGAACACTGTTTTCATGCAGAAACAGGTGAAGAAAAGACAAAGAAGCCCATGCATGTGTGTATTTGCTTATGGGTAAAGCTATTTCGAGTTAGTTGTTTTTCATGTGTAAGCAGGATATCCAAGTTAGTTTTCTATGATTTATAGTGGGATTTTTATATAAAAAGCCACAGTCTTTCTGTGAAGTATTACACATTTCCTTTAGGGAAGGCTAAATCAGCCATATTAATTCAGCTAAATTCAGACTTCTGTGATAAATGAGGGAAATATGTTTTAGATAGTCATAGGAAATCTATCCAGCAGTGTTGTGATAGTCAAATGGACAAATAAAAGATAATTGGTTGAAGCTGAATAATAGAGAGTCCATCATAGCAGTATAATATAGTGGCAAACAAGGAAAACAAATGCGTTTATTTTGAAAAGTTACTATAAATCACCAGTAGACCTAGAAATATTTTTTGAAGACAGCACAGAAAGAAGTAAGGTTGTACGAAAACATATGCATAACAGGTTGAAGCAAATCAAAGGCTTTGAACCAAAATGTGGAGCTGTAGCAAAGCCCCAGGGAATTGTTACCCTGCTCTACTCTCAGTGGTTTCTTGGACCATATGGTTTTATACTAAGGCATCACTTCTGTATGTGCTAATGTAAAACCTAAAAAAAATTTTGAAGTTCCTATTTGTGAACACATGACAGCTCAGCCGTATGAATATCAAAGCTCAGGACAGTAAGAAACACTAGTGTAAAACTGATACAATATGCTCGTTATTAACTACTGATATAAAAATGCATATTTTTCTTGTTATCAAATTTCAGTTTGTTTCATTACATGTAAAAACGTGTAATTGTCAGAAATTTGATACAGTTGATATACTGGCATGTATGAAATTTTCCTGAAAGTAATCTTACCTCCTTTCTCACCCCTTTTGTCCAGCTAAACACCTCAATAAGATGAAACTGAAGTTTGTTAAATGGAGCTTTTATTGTTTGCACTGATTTCCAAAATACAATTTTACCACAGTTATTTTTTTAGTATGCTCTGTGTTGCAACTGCAGTTAACAATGACACACTCATGTTACGAATCTACAGTGGTTTGTAATTTCTTCAGCAGCAGACTTTGGTAAAAACCTATTTGTGGTGTTTACAAGAATTACAACAGCACCAGGGATTTGGACATACAAACCAGAGGCAGATAGAGTTTCTTAGACCAGCTGGAATATAATTTCAAATAACGAACAAAAACATTTGGTGTTTTTAATGGGTTGAATTTAGCAGAGTGTGTTTTGAAGAAACTTGCATCAGCTTAAAAGAAAGGACTCTGCAATTTTCCTGGTACAGTTTTGCTATGACATACCAACAATCCAGCACTGTATACCGAGTAACACATCAAAAGCAGAGCTGGAACACTGAAAAAGAAAATGGTGCCAAAATGCACCAAAATGCCAGTGTCTGTGGCAGTGCCCCTGGCAGCACTGTGGGTTCCCCAAGCTCCATTCTTACTGGAATTTCCCTTTGCTACCAGGTGGCTCTGTGCTGCAATCCTGTGATGGATATTATGAGTTCACTAGTGGAGATACTGGGAGAATATGGTTGTATAACACAAGGGCAGTGGGTTACACTAATCCTGGGCTGCTAAAGTGCCTTCAGATTGTTTTATTCTAGTTCTCTGAATTTTTTGTAACTGAAGTTGTGAGGCCCTAGTCTCTTGAGTGTGCCATAGCCCATCAGAAAAGGAAGCTTGCCTGTTCTTTCACCTGCGGACACCAGGTATGTTTCCAGAAGCACTCTAGAATAAGCTGACTTTATTCTACTTCTGTGGAAGGAGAAGTTAGATCCATTTCTCCTGTTTCTATCCCTTCCTTTTTATTAATCTCTCTCAAAGAAAAATGTATAAAACACTGTTGACAGATCTCTGGCTTTCCTGGAAGTACTCAGATGCAATATATCAGGACCTATCATGTGCTGTCCCGTTACTGGATACCACATGACCAACTGAAGTGTACCTGGCTGTATGATGGGAGTGTTCATACATGTGAAGTCRTGCATAGGGGCAGCTCGAATGTACTATCATAACAAAATACAGGAGGTGAATGAGATTAATGCTTTTATGTGAAGTGACATGCTCATATACTCCTACTACCTATATGTACACACCCTTGACACAAACCAGCAAATGCCTGCCTTTTGGTCACTGTGATGGTAGAGAGGACACAGGGCTCTTGGGAGAGAGAGTGCCAGGCAGCGTGTCAAAGGCTAGTTGCATAATTTTGGCATGCAGGATTTGGCCTGCAGGTTAAGCACTCCTGGTGTAAAACGTAGTGGAGAACTGCAAGATTTAGAAATGGGAGGTTCCTAGGTAAAGCCTGAAACTGGAAGTTAAATGAGAGCAAAAGAGCAAGGTATAGAACTCAAGGGCTAGAACAACACGAGAGGTACAGTTTCTTAATGTTGCTTCTGGAAACAATACTTATTCCAAATTAAATCCCAGTCTCTTGGTGCTGCATTTTTGTCAAGCAGGGATGGCTGATATCTGTATAAATCCTAGAGTTGGTAAATATCTTAAATTGGTAATCTGCAGTTAACTCTTTATGAGAGCTGGAAAGGTAAATTTATCCTGCTGAGTTTTTCAAGCTTCAGAAATTTTCTTGTTGCACTTTGAAATTTTAAACGATTCTGTAGGCTAGAGAAAAAAAGCAGTGTCTAGGATGTTGCCTCAGCTATAAGCCCCACTCTGAAAGAAGCAGGGCTGGCATTTGCAATGGGATGCTCCAGATAACTTCCCTGAGCAGCGTGTGAATAGCTGCTCTCACTGTGTGCAATGGTCTCCTTTACTTCGAGCAGATGCTTTGTACACAGCTGAAAAGGTGTGGTCCATTCCCACAGAAAGTTTTGGTTCTGATGAATAGAGATTACCCCCACAAAAAATAATCAAGGAAAAAAAACCCACCAGAAAGTATTTCCTGAGACTTTTCCCAACTGCCTCCGTGGAGTAGTTTTAATTTCAACACCCCCCAAAACTATTTTTAATTTGTGCCACCCAAGAAGGAGCACAGGAGGAAGAAAATAGGAATGGCTCTGTGTGATGCATGTTAATAGCTAGAACGTCCCAGGCTTAAATGTGGAGTCCGAACAATGTGAGTACAGAGCAGCAATATAAAAAGCTGGTTGTTACGTGCTGTACATTGATGTCATTAAAATTAGCCATGAGAAAAAGACTTAGGAGCCTGAAGGAGTTAGGGAAGGTTTATGTTTGTTGCGTGAAAAGGTGAGAACTTTCCACACAAATTGAACTTGATGCAATAACATGCAATTTACCTCTACATATTTAGACTTTGTCCTATTTCATTCCTAGGGGTAAAGCCTGTGTTTTCTTTCTGAATGCCCAAATATTTTTAGAAGAATGAAGATTAATTGCAGAAAAATGTTTTTGGAAAGCCACATTGTGGCTGAAATTCTGCTCCTTTGGCCTAATGCAGTTTCTTTGCACGGCTAACACTCAGCAAGTGGGGAGGTGAGATGTCTCATAAGTGTACTCATCTGTTCAAACCATGATTGTGAGGACTTGTTTGGTGGCAGGATACCCTGGCCACTCRGTTCTCATATATCCTTTGGCTCCCCACAGACCTATTGCTGTTGAGGCTCTCTATAGACCCAGTGTGTGCTGGGACCTTTGCTGTATCTACATCCCAGTAATCACTGAACTGGCCTTCACCACCACTGCAGAGGGGGAAGCGAACGTCCCTCACAGTCAGCATAGCTACGTGTGATGTTTGAAAAGTGTTAGTGTTACCAAGTCTTACAGTTTCTTAGCTCAAATCCACTTGGAAAAAAAAGTGAGTCTGTAGCCTTGGTGTTTGTGAAGGAAAGCTTCAAAAACATGACCTGAACTCACCCTGCATTAAAAGGCAAATAAACCACACAAATGTATTTATTTATTTTTCAGCAACTCATGTTACAGCTAATCTCATGATGTTTTGTGGCTTGACTGACGGTTTTCAAAAGCTTGAGGTTGGCAATAGTGAGTAATACATAGAATGTCACATACAAAGCAAAACCAGCTTGTATTTAACTTTTTTTTTTTTTTTTTAAATTCAAGGGTTATATAATGCCAAAACCAGATTCTGCTGTGGGCGCTAGTCTGCTGCCGTAGGAACTGTGTTTGGCAGTCCAGGCCCCTGCCTTTGGTAAGAAGAGCTTGAATCTCAACAACTACATCCTATCCTTAAGTAAACAGTTCTGTAAGCCATGAAACTAGTGAGCTCTGTTTCCTTATGGATTTGTGTTCATCATTTTTGAGGACATCATCTTCATCATCTTTGAGGCTTCTCTCCTCTTCAGGTCTAACTGAAACTGGCTAATAATTTGAAAACACTTGGGAGAGATGCTGGCTGTATCATTTCATTTCATTTGGAAACTGGACTAAAAATATAAGCTTCTCCATACAATATATGTGAAGTTGTCAAAACCAGGTAAAGGATAAAAAATTGAAGCCATTAGTTAATTAATTCTGTTGCCAATCTCATGAGGTATATTTCAACTATAGCTTGTATCTGTTTTCCCTTTTGTATTTGCTGTTTTTGCACTGGGATTTTATATGGGAAAATGCGCAGATGAATATATTCTGAAAGGAAATCTGAAGTATTTAAAAATTACTCATTTTCCAGATCACCTATTATGATTTCATTAAATCCATGGTTCACTTTTATAGCACAAAGAAAGACTTTCAGCATACAACAATGATGAAAGAGCAAATTAATTGTCTTAGCAGCCATTATGATTCACTTAGTAGTAGTAATTTTGATTTTCTGTGAAAGAATGCATTAACACCATGTTATTATCACTACTAGAGGATTCTCAATCTGGACATACAGAGGTGTAGAACATTGCTGTATTGCCACTGGTTATTGCAGTGTGTTGCCACTGATCATTTCCAAATGTTTTACCCCATGGGAGTGTAGAACCTTTTGTGAATCCCCATCTGCGCAGCCAGAGAAAGGCTGGTTATCTTGCGCTGCATGCAGTGAGCATAATTGTCTCTCGGCCTATTTGCAGGGATTAATCCCCAGCCTGTATCCATAACTGGTGAGATAATTAACTCTTTAATTATTGATTCACACTTTGTGCCGTGCACACATACAATAATTACCTTCATGTTTTCTTCTATTCCGTTGTCACAGATTGGAGCTGCTTTTAGCTAGCTGGTGTCTTTCCCAACCCTTCAAGAGAATGGACTTCGAATACTGAGATGTCTGTCCCCTGTGAGCCCTGCTGATATAAAAATCAGCTCCTCTTTTGTTCCTATCAGTAAACATGGAACATTAGGTTGGTGAAAAAGGCTGATTATGCAAAATTTCATTACAGTTGCAAAGCAAAAAAAAAATTAGTATACCGGAAAGTCCTTCCTTCAACCAAAATATGACATTGAAAAAAATATGTTCATGCTTTTGTTATTAAATATTTAGAAATTTCTGCATTTTTGCTACTAAGAATAAAACTCTGATGCATTTTTTATTTTTAAAAATCTAAATAAGCTCTACTGCTAATTAATGTTATCAAAAGACATAGCCACATTATTCCGGTGTCTTTTTATCTCTGCATGATGAGTACCTTCAAATATCCTCCCTTCTCCCATTAACAGTTGGATGTCATTTGAAAACTGAGTAATAATACTAACTATTCTCAGCAGAACTGTTAAAGCCCTCCCTCTGGAGGCTGATATACAATAAAATATGCATTCCACATTTCAACCATGGAGGTATACATGGCTAGAATTTTTTTTCCACAGTAATTGAAAAGCTAGGGATTTGCAGACAAAGATAGCTGCAGGATGTCTTCTCAGGTTGAAGAGGTTGCAGAGATTGGTCAGAGGTCAAGATCTCATGGACCTTTCCATACTGATTTCTTAATGTATCAATAAGAGATTTATCTTGTATAATTTCTGCCCCCCTTCACATCCACCCCCTTCCCTCCCCCCCGCCCCAAGAAGCATTAAATCTTAAATTTCTTGTTTTGGTATCTGTGATCACAACTCCCCCTCCTTCCCTCCTTCATTTTCCTTTTTTTTTTCCTGGTAGTGATAATGATACACTCTGCATACTTCATTTTTGCGGTGTAAATATAAGGTAAAAAATCTACTTGTATTTGCAACAAGCTATGTCTGTAGTCTTTATTAGGTTGCTCCTCTGTTATTGTTTATATAGTCTACATGTCAGTGGTTGACTTGATTGCAGCTTTTCTCACACTCACACAATGCTTATGTTGCACATCATTATGTGTTTAACTGTAAGTCTTCATGCTTCTAATGGAAGAAGTTAATATCAATTTCATGTGTTAGTTTGACTTCTTGAGTATGATTTTAGTGGATCATCAGTTGCCACCTGTGGGAATTATGGCTTTGTTCTCCTTTTTGTTAGTATTTTGGATAGAATATATTATAAGGAGTCCATGCACTATAGTAATTTTTCTGTAAGGCTCGGCTTGAGATTTCTAATTCAGCATCCCTGTGGACACTTATGTTAAGTAGCTGACTCCCCACCACCAAATTTGCACAAGATCTCCTGTTGATTTCAGTGGAAGGAGTATCAGATCTTTCTATTTTTAGTGCTATAGGGGGCTTTTAATAATCCAGCTTGACAATTATCTTCCCTTATATATCATGGTAGTTTATACAATTAGTGGAAAAACATTTTCAAACAGTCGTTTTCCCTGCTGTCTGCTTTGAGCTAAGATTTTCATTATTGCTGAAAGCACAGCCCTTGTACTTGTTAGATAATTTACAGTAAACACACATCCTCTTAATTACATCATAGTAGCTTAAACAGATTTGTAGAGCCATTAAAAAATCAATACTTAGCTTTTAGGTGATGAATTAATTAATGCAGTGTGAATGCTGAAAGTTTGCTTTATCCAGCATGCGCTGTGACTTTTCATAGCTTCAGCATCAATAGGGGCAAAATTGCATGAAGTTAATAAGTAGAAAATGCTAATGAAAAGGAATCATTTTCTGTCTGGCCAAGTGACCATTCTTGTAAACCTTTGTGTTAGTCCAGAAAAGTGGTGCAAATGATTTTATATATAAATATATGTATAATGCCCACACARATCTATTGCCCCCTGCTCTAAGGCCTGTATTTTTCATTTTCTCTTGTGCTAAACCCCAGTTGAAGTCAAGTTGAGCTTTACATAAGGACTTAGTTTGTAAGGGTAACTTGATCAGTTCTGCAGCAAGAAAATGCAAACTCAAAGCAAACTTAAAAGGTATATCTAATACAAGTTCAAATACGTAAGAACACAAACAGAGTGACAAAATAAATGTTTTCATTCTTTTTTTCCAATCTTTGCTGCATTACATCTAGATCTAGAAGCAGAAAAGCCAAACATTGGGAAGAATAAGTATATTCTTATATTGTTTCTAGGGCGACTATGGATTGATTTCAAACAACTCCCTAAAGGCATTTTATAGGATCATTTATAAGTTTGTACCTGATTCTTTGTTCTAAATTGGGATGAGAGAGAAAATGCTGAGACTGGTAATTATCATTGCTTTTTTTCTAAAACCATTCAGCATTGTTTAAAACAAATAGGCTACAAGATTATACTTGTATAATAATAAATATACTTATATTCATATAAATAAAAGCTATACAGCTAGCATTACACTGACTAGCTTGTAATTCTCAGGAGTCTAAGTCTACATAATCAAAGTCCTACATATGTGATAAGATCCTTGCCTATCAAAATGCCTATTCCTGACTTCTGTTACTGTCCTCTATTTATGCAGTGAAGTCCCTTTAGAAATATTTTTTTTGTAAATGCAAGTTCAGTGCTATGTCCTTGATTTGTGGTGACACAGGAGAAGCAGCAGAAATGAGATTGCTCATTGTAAGTAGAGTGCTCAATTGATCCAAGTAATGTGTTAAATGGTTACACCAGGAACAAAAATCTGGAAATTCAGGAGCATTAAATATTTCTAAAGTATGTCACTGAATTAGCTCAAAATTTAGTCTTGAGTCTGTACCAAGAAAATTCCATGCTACCCAAGTACACAGAATTGCTGAAGATGAAATAGCAGCTGACAGTAGTGTCTACTTCAACACAGTCACTAAGATGCATTTGTTGTTCATTATCTCAGTTTTATAAACTGTCTAGTTCTTTAAATTCATGGCCTTGGTGCACGGCATATCTGCCCTTCAAAATGGTTTCATTGTTTAATTATTAAATGCAGTCTTCATTCTGTGTGTGTGTGTGGGAATGGTTAACATAAATGTGGAGTTAATTTAAAGGGTTATTAAAAAGAGTGTTCTGTTGTACCACTTGGTTATATTTTGATAATATATTTAGCATATTCATACCTGTGTCAGAATTTGAACAAGGAACTTAAAAGAACCCCAACAGGTGTGTCTTTCATGCTGGGCTTCTTATCACTTAAAGTCCCTTGAGCAGAAGTGGGTCAACTGTGCTGTAAAAGGGGATTTTTCACTCAGCTTTCAGGTGTGGGAACAAAACATGCCAGCTTTGAAGTGTTCAGGCTTTCATTTGTCTCTTGGAAGGCAGACCACGCTTTCCTCATTTGGCTGGAAATCATGCTTCTACTGTATATACAAATAAAATAGAAAATATCTGAACCTATAATTTAATGAGAAGTCATGGCAGAACTGAAGATGTGGCAGCATTATTTGATTTTAAAGCTGTGCTGGTGATTGGCACACTGTGTTGCGTTTGAAGTCTCTTCTCTGTACTACTGTCTGTGGTGCATATATCCTTCCTGTTGTTTTATTCTTACCTTCACTCTTTTGTTTTGTGTTTAGAGATATTCTTCAGGAATAGGCAAGCCTGCTCAGATAAAACATGAACTGCCACATCCTGAGAATAGCATTTTCTGACATTCAAACTTAGTATTAAAGAAATATGTACTTTTTTCATTTTGGGATCAAACAGGAAGAGAGAGCATAAAAGAAAAAAAGGTTTTGAGATGTTTAGTTCTGCATACAAATGAGGAAATCCTAAAAACACACTTTTATTTTTCTTTGTGGATGTTCAGTGCAATTTTCAACGCTCAAAGATTCAGCTAAGATTTTGTTAAAAACTAGGCTTTAGAGTGCTTGTGGGAACTGAGCTGAACCAGATTAAATATCCAATATGTGAACAGTGTTTCACATTCCAAAGGACTGTAACTTATTTAATCTCTTCTTGTTTCTCATTGAGCAAAGACAGTGGAATAAACTCGCTTGCTCCTTCCATGAATTTCTTCTGTCTTTACTTTCTCTTTGTACCAATTTTGGTTGTCTTGTGATACTTACAACTGGGCCATAGCCTTCCTCTCCAGGATACTTTTTGTACAACGATTAGGAAAGAGAAGCCAACATGACTAAGCCTTCGTATGTGTGTCTATAACTAGGAGTCACCTGACAGCTAATATTTTGTAAGGAGAAACTTCCCATATTTTGAATTTGCAGTGTTTGTCCGCACCTACATGTTAATCTTTCTCTTTTTGTTGCATCAATATTAATCTGGTTTGTTTGTTTCCATCTGCAAATTTGTTTTTACCTGCAACTCTTCCTGCCTTCTTTCATACTGTCCTCTGTTTTCAGTGAGCCCTCCCACAGTATGGCTTGCCAATAACTTCTCTGCATTGTTATCCCTGCTATAGGTTCAAGTCTTTGCAAAATCCATTTCGATCCCTCTTTCACTCCAGTGTCTTACAGGAGGAAGATAAAAGAATATTTCAAGTCTATTCCTTCTCAGCTTCTTTCATTAATATGTCTGAAATGATAACCAGTTCATTGTGTCTTGTACATCAAAGTTCATTTGCATCACTCCATAACGGCTCTCAGCAGAAGTAGCAATAGCAGTGATCTTTCTAACCCGTGTTTTTGGAGAGTGTCCTTCCCTATTCTGTGAAGCATTTGTCTATTTAATAATGTAGTAACGTTACTAGGAATGTAAAAATCTTAAGAACAGTCACTCGAAGCTTAAATATATTATACTATGTAACATTTATTTCTTCAACTCCCTTGATTCTGCTGTGAATGAAGGAATAGTGAGAGGCCCATTGCCATGTAGGGAATTCCAGGAGCATGAGACCACACCCTCCAAAGCAGCAAAGGCTGATGCACACACCACTTCATTAAAAGATAAATTCCTTTAGTTAAGAGTCACTAGCCTTGGGCCCACATTTTTCTAAAGCAGGAGTTTTTCTTTTTGATAATTGGTTCGTCCTTTCTCAGGAAACTGCAACATATATATTTTTTTAAGTTAACAATAAAATCGATGATAATAATAACCAAATTCCTATATTTCTGTGGTATAACTGTTTACAGTCATTTAGTTAAGTTAAAAATAATAGAACAGGTAAACAATAATACTATTATGTCACTACTGTGTTACTGTTAAACAGTTATATTGGTTTATTGTTGAAATGTTAATCATTTTTTGCAAGGCAGCTTTCAAGATGTGTCATCAACTTCTAAGGATAAGACTGAGAGGTGTTCTGACACAGGAGTTCTGTTCTGATGGTACTGAAAGGACAAATTAAAAGATGAAGCCATTTCCAGCTCTCCAAATAGAATTTGGAGTTCACTGATTGACTAGTAAAGCAATTATTTGGCAGTAGTTTCCAAAACTCTTGCCCCGTATACTTACACATTCTTTCAATGTGCAGGAGCCATTTCATGCTCAACATGTGAATTAATGAGAACTGTTATTGCGTATTTCACATCCATCTACAGGAGAGGAGCCTCCAGTTTTTTGGTTTTTTTTTTTGTTTGTTTGTTTGTTTGTTTTTTTTCTTTTTCTTTCTCTTTTTTTCCCCTTGGCATGTAGTTATGATGCAGAGGGAAGAATTTCAGTGTAAGCTTCTTTTAAAAAACCCTATCATTTTCATTTTATACGTCTTTTTCACTGTGAGCGCATGGCTTCCTTTTTCTTTTTCAACTTCACCAGCAAATGCTTCCTCAAAGCCAATGCATAACTGAAGTCTTAAAAGAACTGGTGAGGCTGGGATCCACATCCCTAAATTCAGTGAAGCCAATGTCAACAAATGCCAGGTTCTCAGCAGACTGGCTATGTGCTATAAAGGAAGCTTTTTTTTTTTCCACTGAAAGTCTGGCAAATATATCTGTTGAAGAGAAGCACATCTCATGATTGAAACTGTAGCCTCACAGCAGGCTGAGCAGGACTTATGAATAAATTGAGCTGCTGAACATGCATTTATTTTTATGCTCTGTGTGATTAAGTTGCTCCTAAATAAAGTGTACAGCAATTAATCTGACAGAAAGGAAACAATTTACAGTACCTTTTCCTAATAGTTACAAATGTACACAGCTACCCACTACAAATTGTCCCCTTGGAAGGACAGGTCACAGGGAAGAAGCAGACCTTGACCCTGACATCTTCTGCTTGAACTTTTCCTGACATGATACTGCAGACTTCAGCGCAGAGCCATTTCCCATCCATCTTGTTTGCTCTTCAGCTGCCACCTCATTGCTGTTTCAGCTGCAGAGAAGGCAGGGCAGGCAGCTGATGCTGTTTCTGCTGTGCGTTTGGGCAGGTGGGTGACACCGTGTGCCTCTTACATTGGTGAGGAGTTGCTAGCAGTTTCTCTAAAATGATAGCAGGAAGCGAGTGTAAGAGAAGACTAGAGAATTTATAGTTTGAAGAAAAGAAATGAAGAGAAAGGAGTAGAGGATGTTACTGCTATTTTTTTTTCTTTTTTTATTTTTTCCCCCAGTTGATCTAGTAAAGCTTATATTTTAGTGTCAGAAGAAAGGGCTTTTCTTTCTTTGATGATTTTCCATTAACACGTGACCATGAGCATTGCTTTCTATGTTTCACATGGCTGAACAATTTGGTTTAGAAAATGAAAATTGTGATTGTCCTAGCTGGATTAAAGCCCAGACTGAAACTTGCTTATTGTTTAGGAAATAGGAGAATCCCTTAAAGATTCCCTGCCAGAGAGCCATGGAGATGGCATATGCACAGTGTTTTGTCTAGGTCTGGGTTTGGTGGTCTGGGGAGAGGCTTTTGTCTTACCTGACTTTCCCACTGATGGAGGAATTGATGTTGAGGAATATCCAAGAGAAGGTTTTTGCAATTACCAGCTCTCTTAGGCTCTCTATAAGACAGGGTTGACTGGTCTGGGGTGAGTATGACTGGCATACAAATAATGGTGCACATCACTCCCTGTAGATGGGTCTAGTAGGATGACAGCAGCCTGGAGTGGGAAAAACAAAAGTGGTTAAGGATGCCTGTTTCTAATATTTAACAATCCCTGAAATTTAATGCAGTAACCTATGGGAAGAAAAAGGGTATTCCAGTTCTACTTCTGCTCCCCATACATAATGGCAGGACTGCTTTTTTATTGTCCCAAAACCTGTTTGTTTATGCTAAATAATTTTTATGTAGGTGAAAACACAGAAAGTGTCTTATCTCCCCTGTTGGGTGTTTGCAACTTTAATTGTGCAAGAGGTTCTTGATATTACATCTTTATACTTTATTACAACCTTTTCTTTCATGACACACCTTAATGTTTCCATTTCTTCTGTAGTTCTGAAATAAAACAATGTCTTTGATACTGCTGGGTGCCATTGTTTTGCAGCTTTGGTCAATACCAATTTTATGTCCCTGTGGTTAGTTAGCTTGTAGCTCTCTTCACATCTTTCCCTCCTTTGGTGGCTGTTTCTTTCTGATCCCCTCTGTACTCCGCTTTGATCTAAGTTAGTTGCTGTCAGATATGTGCGTAACAGCTTTAAGAACAATGGCAAGCTCTATTTTTCTACTTGTCTTTCATCACAGGTGGCCCGTCTGCTGGTCTCTGTGTTCTGATTAAGAGCAGTAGAAAAAAATACCCCTAAAACTATTGAATATTACTAAACTAGTGGACCTCATTATCTACTTCATGCTGCAATCTCCTCTGGCCACATAATGTCCTGGTGATTGCATAGCATACTAATCAAATAAAACATATATTTTTCAGGTGGCCCATAAAGACATGCTTCCTGGGAAAACATTCAGTATTTCTATTTGAAATGGAAATTGAAAACTTAATCTATTTTTTGTTGTTGTTGGRTTTTTTTGTTCTTTCTTTTCCTCAGCATCTTTCCCTCTTCTTCCTTCCCTGTTCCTCTATTTTGAATTTGTTGATTCCTTTGTCTACCACCTGAGCCAGAGCGAGCACGGCTGGGCTGGAGGTCCAGCTGATGTGGAAAGACCTGTGTCAGCACACAGAGTGGGAAAGTCTCTTTTAGTACGTTTTAATACTTTGTAGCTGCCAAGATGGGTGTAGTAGCAGAAATAACAACAAAAATTGGTCTGCTCATCCTGCTGTTTCATCAGCTCACTGTGCAGTTAGCACTTTCTTCACAGGACATCTGTAAAGCTAGATCTGAGTGGTGTTGTCATTCCCAYCCTGCTCTATACCTGCCCATCTACCCTACTTTTCCCTTTTGAGATTACCTTGCATTTTTAATCAATGCCTGTTGATTCCAGATTAAATGTGGCTGTGATGCTCAAGATAAACAAGCAGTTAAGGGTAGACTGTCTATGTTTGAGCTTTCTGTATGGATTTCATTGTCACAATCACTTGAAAGAAGGRCCATTGGATTCTTACCTGAGAAATAAGACTCAGAAAACAGACTTGGAAAGAACTGTGGTCAGAAATGGATCATCTGATGAATTAAAAATCCAGTTGCTTGATCAATTAAAACCACAGTTGCACCAGGTAATGAATGGAGGTGTCTATGTTGAGAGGCTTATAAACACAGTTTTGCCTATCAGCTGGTCATTTGTGAAAGGAAACAAAGAACTAAGTCATATGGTCAGAACCCTCTTTTGTAGTTTTACATCGCTTCATGAATTTCCATACCTAGCCTTTGTGTAACAATTTATGTTGAAATCCCTTTGCTTTAGTGGCAGAAAAATTCATATCTCATACTTTTTTTATGATGTAACTCTCAGGTCATGAAACTTGAAAAATTTTCTTTGAAACAAAACTTCATATTTAATCCTAAATTTGGTATGATGTGGGTTGTCATGCCGGCAGTATCGCAAACTCTATTTTAAAGGAAATTTTACGTTACGTATTTATAAGCCCTTTCTTCTAATTTTGTGGCAGTGTTTGATGACATTCTCAAAACTCAGGGTCATCTTCACTCCCATCACAGGAAAAAAATGACAAGTGCGAAATCCTAATATTTCCATTCATCGCTTCTGATGAGCAGCCAGAGTCAGATACTGTTGCACTGACTTTAATAGCACATTTATTCTGTAAAATATTGTTTACGCAGAGTAATACTTTTGCAGTGTGGGACACCAGTTCTTCAGCTTGTGTTGTCTGTGATTCTGGTACAAATAAAACTTCAGTTTGCAAGGGTAGCTTTTATGTATTTTTATATATTGGCCTAGCAAAGCCATGGGGAAGTGGCATAAAATCTCTCTCTGCTATCTTCTGTGTGAATAGTGGCCTATGTCTTTTTCCCCGCTTTTATACTGCACCCTGACCTTCTACAGATACTGTCGATGAGCTGTCTTTCATCTCTGCTGCACCTTGGAGTTTATATTTAGCATCTCTGCACATAAACATATCCTGTTCCTTGCCATCCTTGAACACCCACCACAAACTTCCTCTGCCTTTGTCACTGTCAAGTTCCTTCAAACAACTGCTAGCTATTTTAGACACTTTTAAAATTTATTTTTGCACAACCTGACAATGCTCCTGCTTGCTCTATTTCCCATTAAAATGTTCCCACAGGGTTGGTTTGATTTTTTTTTTTTTTAATTCTGATACTTGATGAAGCAAATCCTACCTGTTCTTTTTGTTATTCTCCCCCTGCTCCATTGACATGGCATGCAAGTGTAGTACTGCCTTGCTGGTGGTAGATCTGTCCCCCCAGTTCTCCAGAGGGACACTAGAGTTACAGACATAGAGTAGAATGGCAATAYGTAGGAAAAGCTAGGAGTGCTACTACAGGTATGTGAAAGTATTCAGACATCCAACAGACGAACCACAGAAGCACATCCTATCCTTCTTGTGCTGAGGAGCTAGTAGCTATGATATGAAGACTGGCTTAAATGAATGTCCTATCCCCCACTATCTGGAGGAAACTATTTTGGTAAAGGTCAGAAGGTAGAAAACTTACAATCTTACTCTGTGTTTATTGCTATTACTGTTGTGATCTACTTCTGCGGAGCATTTAAAATATTTGACATTGTCCCAGGACTCTTTCAGATGAATACCTGTTTCCTTACAAGGACTGTCCAGTGCACTTCTGCATTAACTTCAGTATAGTTTAGATGAGTAGCTACATTCAGCTGCACTGCTTAACTGCTTAACCAAGATGTGAAGATAGGAGGAGTAACAGAGCACTTGCATTTTCAGAAGTGTTCTCTGGGAGTGAGGGAGTTGGTATAAGGTAGGATTTTTTTCTTTAAATTTGTGCATGCTTTTTAAAAATGTGTTACCTTAACAAGATGCCCAGTCCTTGCAGCACTAACATCATTAAAAGTTATGAGTGGCCCAAGTAGTTCACCTTTTTTCTCAGAAGCTATCTCATCTCATGTTTCACTGTTCTCCTGAGTTTCCCAAATGTCATGTTGTTCAGCTTTTTTCACACCCCCCGACCAACTCATCAGCACAGTCATTATCCAACCTCTTGAGCTGATCTACTTAACACCTCATTAAAAAAAATATGTTCGGCTCATCTCCTCTCACTGCTCTTCACTTGTCAACAAGTCCTGTTTTTTCCCCTTTTACATGCAGTCCTTTTGGCGCTTAATATTTGTCAATCATTAGTTTTTACCCTCTGGTGCAGTTTTCTCATGCTGCTCTTACTAACCATCTCATCTATATTATATACCACTGCCTTTTTAGCTTCCATTATGTATCTACATATGGAATTTTTTTGTTCTTGTTTATCCTTGAGCTTGAATGCTAAAGCCAAGGCATAATAGCATATTCAAACATATCCTCTGCCATTGTTTTTTTTTTTAAAAAAGTGTATTTTTATAAATATATTGCTGTTGCTTTGTTGTAGTTGTCAGAAACTTTTTGGTTGAACTTTTCCTTAGAAATGGTTTTCTGACTTGGCTGGATGATTCAATATTTCTTTAAAGAATCTACAATTATTTCTGAAGGAAACTTGTTAAAAGTAAGCTCACAAATAAAGATACCGGAGACCAGGGTTTTTTGATTTTTTTTACTGTGAAGCAGGTAAGATCAGAAAGTTAGCAGACAATTTTTCTATTTTTTTTCTCAGCAGAAAACAATTAGCACTCAGTGATATGCAACATGCCATCCTTACCTACAGGTAAATGCTGACTATGTAAAGCTGACCATTGTGTGTTTGAGTAGCCAGAAAAACAGCAGTGATGTTTGTGGCTGTCACCTGAACATGAGACCAATAAGGTGTCTGAGAAATTGGAATTTCCTGGTACCTGACAATGTTCAATTACCCCCCATCCCCCAGATATCAATGATAGTTTCTCTTTCATGAAGAATTCAGGATAAATTTTCTTTTGGCACATTGCCCATGTGAAGATTACAAGGGCATAGCAAACAAAACTGAGTATTGCAGGACTAGATAAGAAAATTGTAAAAACCCCAAAATATTTCAAAGCATTTTCAAAGAGATCCGGGGCTTCAGTAAGCTTAATGTTCTGGTGGCTTCTTTGGTTCCTCCAATACTTGGTATAGTGAAGTATTTTTATGCAGGCAGCTTGCTTTTCAAGCAGATACTTTAAATATTTCTGCATTTAGTGCACTGAAATGTTAAAGCTGTGAGGTTCTAGACACAGACTACAGTCCTGGATCAAACTGTTGAGTTCTTAGGAAAATTTTCCTGCAGAATCAGCTTAGCCAAGCTCAGTTACGGCTAGAGCAGAGTGGTTCTCATGCTGAAGTTGCGGTGAACCTCAATTTTAAGATCAGGCCTCTATTACCCCCATTAATCTGAGCAAGACAGAGCTGCTTTTGAGTATACACAGGAATGAGAAATGAGGAGGAAGAAATACCATAGTACACTCTATACTCCTGCTACGGCCTTTTCTTTTTTCTGTCTGAATTTTGGCTAGAACTGAAAATCTGGTCTTCATTTTCAATAGTCTGGAGAAAGGACAGCACAGACAATCTGACCCCAAGGAATATGTTCTTTCATTATTTTCCATCTCATAGACTGTTACCTGTACAGGTCCTGAGCAGGAAAACATCTAGAAAAGGAGGAAGTCCCCAAGCAGAGGGTGCTTGGAGGGAAAAAATTTATCTTACCATAGTCAAACCAACATGCTTGGAACCCGCTATGAAATCTACATAGTGCCTGAAAGCAGAATATGATAATTTGATTATGATAACATGAGTGTGACTTTAAATAATTCCCTGTCATAGTTAAAAAGTGAAGAATAATGAAAAAGGTGAATGGGAATGATGGAGGACAATATCCTGACTAAATCCATCACCTCTTAGCTGTACCTGTCTGTTTATGCATGCCATCAATGGCATAACAGCAACTGTCTTCAGAGAAGCTGTGCATAATGAATCCTTTAGGTTGACAATCTATTGAAGGCAACTGTCTGTTTCTCTTTCTTGTTTTTTTAAAAAAATGCACTTAGGATGGCTGATGACTTGACTCATGCTTAGGGGACTGTTAGCTGCACCAGCATAAATAGTTCATTGCTATAACTATGCTGGGGCTATGAAAAAGAAGAGGAAAAAATATTAGCACAGCAAATGTCTCGAGGGCTGAATTATTTTTTCTTTCCCTGCCTTGCTCAAGAGTGGGAGCTACAAAGTACTATATTGCTACCATTGCCATCATCTCACTGCAATAGCTCTCATTATTCATAGGAGGGCAGCTGAGGTCGCTTCCATGCGCTTTGTGCAAGGAACCCTACTATTCATCCCTTACAGTCCTCTAGACTGTGAGCTGTAGCAAATGGATTAGGGAAACAGTCTATTCCATCTCCATGAGGTATAGATTTGACTTTGAGTTGTCTTTGTGTTTTCTAGTGCAATCTTATGTATATCATGARCAAGATTTTTGGGCAGCCTTGAAAGCATAAGATGAAACAGCTTTTTTTTTTTTTTCCCCCTCCATCAGATTAAAAAAAAAAATAGGAAAACCAAACATCTGCTGGATTGTGGAAAGCTTCAAAGACATTTGTAGATGACTGAAGCCTAAGGGCTTTCACTGAAATTGCAACGTAGTTTATTCTTAGCAATTAGATGGAAACTGGCCATACTTCAAATATGACATAAAAATGAAATGTCCTCCACACCAAACTGACATCGTAGTCTTGGAATACCTGGTGTGTTGCATGCAGTGTTGTTTTTTTGTCTCTGTCTTTTCAGCCTCAATACTCTGATCAATAAATGCATACCTAGGCAGCCATGGTGACAAAAGACAATGTCTTTCCTTCAGATACCTGATACTGAATAGAATGCATGAAACATTAGCTAAATTTGTGCATCTTCCATTCAGTGGTGGGTACTTTTGAGCTCTGTCTTTCCTTAACTTCAGCTTAATAAAGGATTTGCAGGGCAGATGCAGAGAATGCTTTGGAAACCAAAGGCAATGTCCCTGAACTACCATTATTTTGATTAGTTATGAAAAAGTTAGGGAAGATCTTGGGCTCCTTAATTGAAAAGCTGTAATAATTTGATTTTACAATGTATAGAATAGAGGGTTTGCTGTGCTCTTTTTTGATGGGATGATCTGGAATACTTCATGAATGAAGTGAAACTATAAACAAGAAGTGTGGGTTTTGGTTTTTTTTTTTTATTCAGGACTGCAAAACATCTCATTCAGTCAACAAAGTGAAATGGCTGATAGAGAACATGCAAGCATATTTTGACAGTAACAACAAAGGAGAGAATTTCACAGTACTTACTAAAGCTTGCTGAACTGTTAGTTTTCTTAGAGCTGTTTAAGTTCCACAGGGGCACTGCTTCTTCCTCTTTGGCCACATCTACTTGGCTTTTCAGCAGCAATGCGCTATCCTATATCCATTACACCTACCTACATTATGCTCTACCCTTGTATTGCACTAAAACCCATATGAAATATTCATTAGAAGAACGTGGAAAACAGACACACAGGCACTTCTTAAAGCAAATGGAATTCTACTACCTCATCTGGAATATATGGTCATATTAATCCTTTACTCCTTCAGATATGTTGCTGCATCTCACTGAATCTGAAGATACAGGAGGATTACCCTTCACTTTTAAAATGTAATAAATAATTTGTCTTGGAAACAATTGATTATGAAATTTATTCTTAAAATGCAGTTTTCCTAGGGAAAAAGAAGAAACAGTCTCAGGCTGGAATCCCAGAGTATCCAGAGAGAGAATGTACAAAAGGTGGATTAGCACTCTGACACTGTGAATATTTTAGAAAGGTGGAAGTATTACAGAGTGAACTATCAGAAATTAATATGCCAGGTATGGTTGCTCCTGTGTGATTTTATTCATGTAAGAAATTGTGATGTATTACCTTTCAAAATGTAAGTCGTTTCCACTCTCTGCCGTGGTAGTGGAAACGTGTTCTTTTAAAACTAAGTATCATTTACTCTTGAGCTAAACCCCCTCCACCTGGTTCCTTCATCATGGAGGTAGTATAAGGGGCCTTGCAGCGTCTACATTATTTGACTGAGCATGATGTTAAGATCTTTCCTTTAGTGCAGATCCAGACCAGTGTATTCATTTGGTTTTGCACAGCAGCTGTACAGGCTTACCAGCATGTGTCCAGGAGCAGTACTCAGTACTTTCAAGTGTGTCTATTTTATTCCTGTGTCAAGTCTAATCAGCATTGGTGTCCTTGCAGCAACACCTCTAGGAGTTCAGGCTCTGGATTTAATGCCAGTGGAAGTGACTTGGTGTTGACTGTTTCTGTGGTGTACGTATATTCTGTAGTGTCCTTGGTATATAGGACAATTCAGACCAAATACTTCACCTGACTAGGTGTGTGGTGTTGTATTTAGTGGTGGAGCAGATGGCATTTCCCTTACCGAGCTGTGCAGCAATTACTGTATACCTTTGCCTTTGAGAATTTTGTGACTGAGGGCTAAGACTTTCCAGTGCAGTGCTGGCTGTGTTTTAAGTCCCTCAGGAGCTGACTGGGTGTGTGTACAGCTAGTTTGCTTTTGGCAGTGCAGTGAAAAAACATGTTTTTCACTTTCTTATAAAACCATGGACAAGTTCATGTAGCGTRTTTTTTCTTGTCAGTTATTTACAATATGTAATTTAAATGATAGCTTTTGCATTTGAGAAAGAGATGCAATAAGTGCTGCTCACACCAGGAGTAGCTGGGCTTAATAGAAATCTTCCCACAGTGAGGAAGAAGGATAACATACACACTTGCTATTACAAAGTGTTAGCATGTTAAGATAAGTAAGTGCTAGTATGCACTGAAGTATCCATTGAACTAATGGATTGATTTTTATCATTATCTTACTATTAGATCACAAAACTGATGTTTAATGACACATGATTGTTTATTTGGTTGCACTCATRGACCTTATTCTTATAAACTGCAACATTCAACATCACAGTGTATCACATTAACCTGTGATCACTGATGCAAGAGTTCATCCACACGTGGGAATCTACAAAATAGCTGCTCTGAAATAAATGCTGCAAAGAGGTGTTAGGATTTTCTTTTCCTTTTCCAGAGGTGAGAGTGTGGGTTGTATAAACCCTCTGTGCCAATATTCTTGTTCCAGAAAAAGAGTCCACACAGGGACTTGTTCTAAAAGAAGACACTAGTAACTAGTTACTTTAAGAGGTAGCATGAGTCAGGTTGTTGCTTCCTTCTGATAGCTGAAAAAGACTTCGTATATAGTTTTAAAAATCTTTCTTACTGTATGTGGTCACATATCAGCTAATAGCTTTGTTACAGAGCCTGGGAATTTATGTCATCTGTTCATACAAATCTTGATTCAGAAAACAGGAAACATGAGGTGGTGTAAATGTTTTTTTCTACTGGCTCTCAACAACTGTGTCATATACAGATATTAATGAATAGATTTTGTACCATGAGAAAATTGAAGTACATGCCCACACACACATACACACAGAGATTGTATAGCATTCACTTGCACTTAGCAACAAATTATAAAATGTCTTGTCCCAGCAGTGATGTTACAGGATGGTTTTGGATTTCAAAATAAACTTCTGTGATTGTCTGTTGGCTTGTATAGAGAATTCCATAATACATGCTACTCTTTTTGCTTTATGACCTTGTCCCTAGTAAGATCTCATTAAATACTGTAAAATTACTAACTTGTCTCATGAAAATGGACAGCTTTTGCCTCCCTCTGTGTCATAGCTTCTTGGGCTTACCACTGCAAATTGTGCTGGATGCTTGGCATTCAACACTTAATTGAAATTGATACAAAATTATTAGCTTCAGCATGCAATGTTATCATGTTCATGGCCTGCTCTTCTGCCTCTGAGTCTTAATGCAGAGAGAACACCTGCTCCCTGAGGGTTCCCTTCTTAGAAATGTGTCAACCACAGTACTAGATCCAAATTGCAATTTTGTTTTAACTCTGGGAATTTTACATGAGTGGGGTCATCAGATTTAACTTTGAAAAAGTAAGTGGTACTTTTGTACCTAAATCCTCTGTTAACAGAATCCCAGAGTAAAGCTAGAAAAGAATCAAAGCTTTCACGTCTTACTGACTGAGAGAATTATTTTGCTCAGTCTTTAATTTTGCAGGTGACAGTAATAGTAGTAGTGTACGCTTGTTCCTCATTGATACGAGTATCACATCTTTTAATGATTCATTTGTTTTAGACAATGTTTTCTCTCTATGTAAGCTGGATAAAGCAATTTGGAAAGCAAACTGGAGGAATAGTGATGTCCTTCCCATTGGTCCGTGGAAAAGTTTGACTCCTTCAGATCCTTCCGAAGGCTCTAGAAATAGCTTGTGTGACCTCTCAGTTTATAGGTTTGTGACACAGAGAGCATGATAAACTTCCTGCTGGAACATGAAATCATCTGGTACAGACACCTACAGTAATGTAACTGCAAGGTATTTTTATCAGAGCTTTCCTTGGGCTTCTGAGCTGCAAGTCTTTTACTTTTTCTTTCTTTTTAAAACAGAAATCTCATTTTTCTGGTTGGAATAATAATCCAGCTTTGATACTTCTTATCTGCACTACTGGTTTTAATGCTTAGGCAGGTGATTTTCTTGGGGTACAGGCCCTAGATAATCTCAAAACGCTTTCGTGTTTGATATCATGAACGCTTCTGCATAGCATGTAGTCTGATCTGCACGCTGAAGGTTAAGTGATACTAAATTATTAAATGGCCTGTAGATCTGAATACCCTACTGAGTTTAATCCTATAGTTAACAACCTCCCCATCTCTCCAAAAAACCTCCCAAACCTCTGGAGAGAAAGCATGAGGAATACAGCAGATGTCAGACATATTCTAACAATGTTTATGTTGCTTTCTGTGTCTGGTGAGAGCCTGTCCGAGGAGGTAGAAATACAGAGGTTCAGGAAAGCCAAGTATTTGGGAGAAGCAGCAATGCCTTGCTGTGGAGGGTGAACCTCTCCTGCTATAAGCTCTTACGTCAGCTAGCTCCTTATACCCTGGTTCTGATTGGTCTGGAGCTGTGAGTGATGAAATGCTACAGCATGACTGGAACTTTCAGCAGCGTAGCTTATGTTATCCTCCCGGGYGCCCTGCCTACCTCATTCCCTGCAGCTGGTCCTCCTTGCCTCAACCCACCCTCCTGTCCTCCTGGAGGGGGATGGAGCAAGTGGCCTTGAGCTGGCGGTGCCTTTCTTGTGCTCTCTTCAATTACCCGATACCAGGGTAATCCCTGCAGGTCTCAGCAGCTTTATCCATGGAACGATAATAGTAATAATTCCTATTATTACTACTCTCCTGAGCCYGATATTCTTATTTCAATGAGCTAGAAGTACTCATTGTTCAAAATGTTATACATTAAAAAAAGTAAATAACCAGATCAGACAGGGCAAGTACTCTTAATTTAGGTACATATGGGGCTCAGGGAATAGGCAACACATGAGTGTTAAGAAATGGCACTGGAGAATCCTATTATAAGATGTGTCTCTTCTAGAAGCCTGGTACTCCCTAAGGCATCCTGGGCCAGGAATTGTTATCCAGAAGAAAGTTTAGTGCCTTTAGTGTTTCAGTTTTGCTGAGCTCATGAAAAACAATGAGAATATGTTTCTGGAAACTTAACACCTCACCTGCTCTGTGCAAAAAAATCTTATTTTACCTTAGAAGTAGATGCCTCTCAGAACAAATGGGACTATTGCAGTGTCTCACAATCGTAGGACATCAGCTAATAAACTGATCCTAGCAAGGGCAGGCTTTCCATTTACTGCTGAAACTCCAAATTTCGAAGGTACAGCACTGGATATAGTACGTTATGCTAAAGGACAGCAATAATTTGTGAGCCAATGTACACTGCTTGTGCTATCTGTAGGATGTCTGAAAACATTTAAGATGCATGATCTTTTAACAAGGAGCTACAGCAGTAACGACATCAAGCTCCAGAATCAGCAAGCAATAGTTTACAGGTTAGTACTTTGAAATATTTATTTTGTCTGATTTTAAAATGTTTAGTCTGGAACATTTTAAATGATACTTTCCCACTGTATATATTTGGCTTGTGGAGCCTGTCTCGCTGACTCTGGACAAGTATGGACTACAAGTTACTGTATTTTATTGTTTAGAAAACCAGTCTGTGGTTGAAGCCTAATGTAAAAAGCCAAGTGTCCTTTTGAGAATGCCAGGGTCAAAGTGCAAGGCCAAAAAAAGGGAAAATGAGATAATAGGAATCTTGTGAGATTTCTCTGGTGGGAATAGAGACCTCCGAAGTCCAAACACAGTGGAAATTTATAAAATAGTGTCCAAATGCATGCACCAACAGAAGAAAATCTGCGAAGTATCATGATTGAGTTCTAAAATGAATAATATAGAATAATAAAATAGTAATCTCTCAATTGCTTAACTGACTTGGCCTTTGTTGTGACCAACGGGAGTTTAAAAATCAGTTTTTAATATTTTAGTGAGGATTTACTGTTTTAAAAAATTCATCCCAATTCGCAAGGAAACTGAGGCGACAGGCATATATGTTTATCTTAAAACCCCAAGCTGAGTCAACAGCTGATTTAGGACGGAACTATTAACTCAGGTTGAATTCAGATTTACAGGTTAATAGCTATCAGACTTTTGCTCTCACCTTTCTTTAATACCAGACGTTGACTCCCACCACCCATATCCCCCCTCTGACAGGTTGTCGCTGTAGAGGAAAGAACTGGGATGTCTTACAGAAAGCGTGTCTGTTGTTGCCCAGTTTTTGAAAGCATAGCAAAGAAACGAGATTACAAACAACAGAAATGTCCAGAACCAAGTTAAAAGGGACATAGAAATGTCACGGTAAAATACATGGAAATAGAGCAATTAAAGCTGCCTGCTTTGATTAGGCCTGGATGTATAGATATATACATGAGGTATAAATATATATACATTGATGTATATATATATATACATTGATGTATATACTTGACGACTGGATAGTGAGTTGTATGGAATAAGAATGAAATGTTTCAATATATGGGGAGAGCTTCTTAATTCAATTACAGCCAAGTCAGTAGGAATGGGAGAAACTTCCTGATTAGGCATCATCAGCTGGAGAAGAAGTGAGACAAGTTTTTCTGTGGCCCACTTTTCCCTTTTGTGTTTTCCTTAGCTGCTTGCGTTTTTCTGAACTTCTTTTGCCTTCCTTTCTTTTCCTGTTAACGGCTAACTCTGTTTTCACTTATAAACGAAAGGTACATCTGTTGGAGTGAGAGCAGAGATTGGGTCTGTTCTTGGGGCTTAAGTTATAGTTATGCCTCTAGTGGCATTTTCATTTGCGACAATAACAAGTGATGTGGCCAGTCTTCCACGCAGAGGGGGTCTTTCAGTTGGATTTAAAAATCTTTTACTGTTTTTCTCCTAAAGATCATAATGCAAACCCTCCAGGGTACATCACAATAAAACTTACACTGATGGCAGACCTGCTCTAGTTCAAAACTGTGTCCAGCTACAACCAGTTCTCATGCATATTTGTTTTTTGAAATTAAGATGGCCTTCACCACTATTTTCGGTACTCTTGAGACATGATGATATTTAATAATGAAAAAAACTTTAGACACAGCATGGGAAAGTGCTTTATTTTCTCTCACCATTTCCCTTCAATTATGCTATAAGTGAAACCAGATAGAATGCAAAATAAAATCTACTCAGCTGAAATATTTGCAGCCTTCATATACACATATTCTCCCACATTCTGGTAAAAGTCTCTTTCTCTCCATTCTCTCCCAACTTTAACATGACCTTTAGAGCTAATCACATCTCTGAAGGCTTTTCTTTATTATTTCTTTGCAGGCAAATAGATAAGTAACTGCATTATTTAAAACAACTTATTATGCTCAATAGGCAGTGACTAGTGTATAAAAGAAGGGAATGAGTAGATACTGTGCTGGAACTGGAAGAAGAATTCTTGTTAAAAATGTATCTATGGTTTGGTGATCAGCTTCTGACAATCTGTTTGCATTAGGAGATACAGAAAAAGTTTGAGTTGTACCCCTACAGTGGCGCTTTTGCAGTTTCCCAGCATAGTGAACCTGCTGTGTTCCCTGTTGTGTCCCTGCAAAGTGTCCCAGGTCACATCAGCAGTGCTTGGCCAGAAGACCTGGATGTTCTTCATGTTCACAGCTGAGAGAAAAAAGAAACAAACTGGTTGCATCGGAATGCTTCAGGGCCTCTCTCTAAAGAAAACAAGGCCCTGATTAAAGAAATCACTCAGGGATGTGTATTTACAAAATCCATGGATTTTGTAAATCCATGGAAGTTAATGGAGCTTATTCATGAGTTTAAGATGGGTTATTCTTTCTAAAGAAGATTAACGTCCCAAATCTGGCTCTCTTGATTTGCAGTTGGGGTACTGGCTAGCTGTAGCCACATAAATTCACCAGTGCAACTGTGATCAAGGCTTACCATGTTGTTTAAGTATACAAACAAATATTTAGTTATAAACAAGTTAGGGCATTGTAATAAATGTGGCTAAAAGCTGTGCTATGGAGAAGAATGAAAGTTTCTGATACGTGTGTTCTTTTCCCCCAGCTTCCATGTCTGAACTACATTAGGAAGTCTTAAAATAGATGGGGAAACATGGACCCACATTTTATTGCCTACAAAGTATATGGTTAAGAGGTTTTCGGGTTTTTTATAGATCAGAAATGCCATTATGTATTTATGTATTTTATTAGTGAAAGAACAAGCTGGCAGGAGGTGTATTTGTGACAAGAGGACTGTATTTCTTTTATAATGGGGATACTTTGGCTTCTCTCATCAAGTGTTGTTCAGCCTCTTTGATGTATATAGTTATCCACTACAGAACTGAACCCTTCTTTTATGTTCTTCCTTGCTAGCTACGTACTTTGGCTGATGTACTACTTGCTTTTTCCTGGTGCAAAACATTTTTAGTTATACCAGATCAGATCGGGGATAGTTTTTAATGGAAACACAGYGGACAGAGTGGGGATATCTGTGGGGATAAATGTTATCATGACAACAGGACTCTTTGTAGCCATAAAAAGGAGAATAAGACCTGCCCATGAAATAGGTGAGCAGTATAGGACCTATCGAGGAAAACTGAGTATTGGGGGACGTGTGGAAGGCACCAGGATGCTCAAGAGTCATAAATAGATTAGGGTACATACAATGGTGGCATTAATGTGGTTAGTTGAGGCTGACCTAAGTTCATTGCACCAGGACGGGTGATGCAGAATATGACTTTCTTACGGACTGTCTGTGGGAGAAAGCTGAAGAGCTCGCTGGAAAAAGCTGGAGTAGCAGCATCAGAAACAGAACTGACAGATAGCTTTTAGTCTTCAGCATTTTGGCGAGTCATGCTGGAGAGAAGGTAATTGGTGGTAGCTGTGCTTTATTTAGTTACTTAGATACTGTATGGAAACCACCACTTGTTTCTATTAAGAACATGTTGTTTAAGTGGGATTAAGAATTTAAAAGAAAGCTGCCTGGGCACCCAGCCAAACAGGAGATACCCATTTATAGTTCAGCAATGATGAGCCAACATCGGGAATTACTGGGCCAAGTTCCTCCACGAAGTAAGCTAATACAAGCAAGCCTGAGGCCCTGGTGCATGAAGCAAGCCTGTGTTTCCCCAAAATGTAACAGATGCAAAAAAAGCTCCTTGTTGTCAGCTTGTGGAGGTTCAGTATTAGCATAAGAAATAAGTGAATTCTGGCTGGACAGACATTTGCCTGCTGAAAACGAGGTTCATACCAGGAAGGAAAGCTGCCAAGGAAATTGGTTTTTGGTGCTTAGAAAATGAGAACTTGCTAAAAACATGAAGCTCTGCGCTGTGAGAAAAGGCAAGGAAGTATCCCCCACTCTCCCGTGTTACTGAGCTCAACAGGGAAGGGACCTGATTTTGAAGATTTGTTACTTCTTTTTAAAATGATGAGTCAGCTAGATGTCACTAGATGAAGCTGTGAAATATGAAGTATACCTACAACAAAAAAAGTTTTAACATAGAAAAATGTAGATATCTCTTTCCCCTCATTCTCCTCGCAGCTGATTCCCAGACTTAAATATCTAAATAACCGCACTAGTTATTCACTAACTTATTTTATACGAAGGCATTTGCTTTACATGTTGCCTCATCCAAAATTAGCTTTAGCTTTTTGCCCACTGATTCCCCAGTATCCTTTCTCAAACAAACAAATGTGATAAAAAAGCCATGCAATATTGTTTTTTTCACCATATAAATACAATACGAAATCGTAACATGCTCAACAAATATGATGGTTCCTTTCTTAGCTCTGAGTTTACTGTATTATCCTGAATTAATTAGTTTTCTGAAAGCTTGAAAGCTGTGCTGTGGATTGCCTAAAATTATATAAATGGTCCCAGACATTGGCTGTCGACTGTCTGGTGTCCCTACCAGTGGGAAGATGATTTAAGTGCATAAAGTTCTGGATTGTTCTCAGTTTAAAGGAACTTCAAAGACCTCTATGGTCTCTTGGGACAGACTTGCATCCTTGTGACTTGATACACCGGCTGAAGAAAAATTGATACAGCATGGAAATGTATTGTCAAGGGCTTATCCATTATTTACTGTTGATCGATGCTGAAAGTTGAAGTTTGAAAGTTGAGGTCAGCAGTTCTTTGTCTCAGCTGTTTAACAGAAAACAATCAGAAGAGTTGGAGCTGGGAGGACAAGGGGTCCATTTGATGAAGCACCAATTGATCACCCGAAGACTTCTCCCTTTGGGAGTGGCTGTGTGACAGAAGTTTGATTCATCATCTGTCCTGTACAGACAGGGAGTAGTGAATGCTTTGTTGTTGTGTTCACCTTTATTTGATTAAGCACTGGGGACTGTTAGGTCATATGGAAGGAGCAGACAGGAGTGTAAACAATTGATAAGATGCATGGGGTTGTGGCAACTCTCTCTCAGATGGGCCTGAATATTTAGCTCTAAATCTGATTACATAGGATTTAATGCAATATCATGAACTGAACAATCCCTGTGTGTGAAAGAGAGGGTACTCTCTGTATTGTGGGGGATGTGCTGGCAGGAGACACAACAGGTGACTTACCATCCTTTGAATGAGTACCAGCCTCCGCAGTAGCCTCATGCACTGGGAATGTTGTATTTTGCAGTTTGCTGACCTACTTTCCATAAATTACTTAACTTCTTGAAACGTATCGTGGTTCTGTCAGGACAAGTGAAAGAAGAACTGGACCCAGAATGTCTAATGCCATGAAAAAAAAGAGTGTCTGTGRTTACAGCGTGCTTGTAATGTAAGTCTTGGGGAAATGAAGCATGTACAAAACTTGTGCTAGATCGTGAAGAACATGTAAGTATTTCAAGAGCAGACAGGAGTCATAAACCTATTTGATAGTACTGTTTGGAGACAGAGAGATGGGAACTGCTAGGAATCATGTGTGGCTGGGTAGCTACTACGTACCTGAGAGCTATGCTGGCTTGCTGGAGGGCTGTCCTTCCACTGTGCACAGCACACACTTAGTTTGCCAGCTGCTGTAGTAATAGCAAGAGAGACTCAATGGAGCAGCAAAGCAAAAACCTGACAAAAATGCTGGGAACAGTGTAGTTTTCTGTTTTCCAGGGTCTTGATGATACCTGAAGTCTAAAGGTTAATTAAATGGCTGAAATTATAGGAATGAAGGGAAACCTTTAATGGCATTTCTTACAATTGCATTCTGCACAACAGGGACTCTGTACTTTGTAAACCTTTGTATTAGAGATTTGAGCATCAGTAGGACGTTTGCAATATCTCAGGGCACACATGTTTAAAAAAGACCCATCTGAGATGAGATAGTTCTCTTTCAGATAACGTGCCTTGGAATATAGGAAATATGGCTGAAAATTTGGCATTTTAAGCCATTTTCCATTTGATTGCTGTCTTCTATCCCACAAGGATTTTGGTGTAAAAATGCATGAGATTATTGGTGCTTCTTAGGCTGAATCATAAACAAAATAACACTTTTAATACTATAATAGTTTACACTCTTGTACTTGCTAATTTTTTGCAAAATTATGCCCTTGAGAAAGAGTGAAGTTAATCATATTTAGTTTAAGGGACAACAGAAATTCATGGCTGATACCGGAGTTATTAATGATGTCTAATTAATATACCCATTAAAAGTTTGCAAGATTAATCTAACAAGTAAATTGGAACCTAATTTAAATTGGAATTTTCTCTAAAATTTGTTTTCCAGACTTTCAGGAAGGATTTTAAATAGAAGTGTTGTAGTTAATAAGAAATCCCAGGCAGTATTACTTATATGAAGTAGTAGGCTGAGGGATTGGTAACAGGATACTAAACCTTTTTTCTTTACCTTACCACTGTGACTGTAATCCTTGGTGGTTTTAATGAATAATTCTTACAATCTGTTGACTATTTTCTAAGGTACATTAAATTACCAGGTCCTGGATTGGTTCAGCTGGGCAGCTGGCCACGCTGCAGAAAGAGCTGGTGTTATCTGACACGGATCGCTCACGGAAGGAATGCCAGCCTCCCCAGAAGGTCACCGAGGAGAGAGCGAGGACTGAAGGGAAGGAGAACAAAGAAGATCACCGAGATTGTGCCCAAGCTACTCAATAAAAGGCCAAAGCCAGGTGGCATAGACTGGGTTGTGCACACCCCCTTTGGGGATAACTGTAGAGTTACATAGCATTTTGTTCTGTCTCTCTTTTGGGCATCATAGGGTGCCTTCATGGCCTCACGATATCATTATTATTTTTGTGTGTAATTTTTTTCTGTTCAAAGATTCTGAAAAAACTGGGAGGGCTTTGTAGCTGCCAGTTACCAAAACGTTTCTGTAGCACGAAATTGAAGGTATGTGTTACAAGCATGGATGTGGCTTGTGGACATACAGGAGTGTTTCGGGGAGCAACACCCATAGTGGTTGTCCTGGTTTCAGCTAGGATAGAGTTAATTTTCTTCCTAGTGCTGTGTTTTGGATTTAGTATGAAAAGAATGTTGACAACACACTGATGTTTTTAGTTGTTGCTAAGTAGTCTACTAGTCAAGGACTTTTCAGCTTCCCATGCTCTGCCAGGTGCACAAGGAGCTGGGGGGGAGCAKAGCTGGGACAGCTAACCCAACTGGCCAATGGGGTATTCCATACCATATGATGTCATGCTCAATATATAAATAGGAGGCGTGGTCCAGGAAGTAGCGATCGCTGCTTGGGTATTGCTCAGCGGGTGGTGAGCAATTGCATTGTGCATCACTCATTTTGTACATTCTATCATTATTATTATTATTATCATCATCATCATCATTATTTTCCCTTCCTTTTCTGTTTTATTAAACTGTCTTTATCTCAATCCATGAATTCTACTTTTTTTTTTTTCCGATTCTCTCCCCCATCCTACTGAGGGGAGGGAGGAGTGAGCAAGCGGCTGTGTGGTGTTTGGCTGCCTGCCGGGTTAAACCACAACAGTCCTTTTTGGTGCCCAACGTGGGGCATGAAGGGTTGAGATAACGACACGTCTGACCTGACCTGTTAAAACAAATTTGTTATAAGCATTCATTATATCAGTTTAGTAGTTGCTGGTCACAATGGTTGGTTGGTTGGTTCATTTGCTCTCAGAGTTGTTGGATCTGTTTTYGGAGTTGGATTATATAACACCTTACTGGCTGTATATACTGCTATCAGTGGTTTCGTGCTGTTTATCACCTCTGGGAGATGGATTAAGGTTATTGCTTTGCTATACTGTGTAACACTGGCTTATGTTATGATAAAATTATTGGTCATGAGATTGTACTCAGCATTGTCGTCATGGCTGTACTTCTGGAGCTATCTCTCGGAAACTATTAGTAACTACACTTTTTACCTCTTCTCCTTGGAAAACCAACTTACAGGGGAGACAACTTCCTTCACCTTCCCCTTCTCCTCCAGGCTGATTACAATAGCTCTTGAGGATTTTGAATATCCTTGGGATGTTCAAACCAGCATGTTCCTATTTCTATGTCTCCTGAATGCATTTCAGGCCTTGTTTAAGGTTAAACAACTATTTAAGAATACCACCCAGAGATCTGCCCCGAGGCTGGATAGTTATGAGTGGCAGAGTGTGTGGGAGAGTATGGGCAAGTATCTAGGACAGTGACCACCTCCAATGTTTTGGAACTTCACCCCAGAACAAGTGCAGAATCCTGAAAAACTAGTAAAATACTTGGAAAAAGTATGCTGTCACCCTGGCAATTCCAGAGAGACACAGATCACTGCAACGTGCTGGGGCCTGGCCCATGCCTATCGAGCCCTGTTCAACACTATTCAGAACCCCCAAGGGGAAAAGAAGGTCTCCATATCTGATGACAAAACAGGCACTGTGGCTGCTCCAACCCAGGCGACAGGCACTGAGGCTGCTCCWACCCWCWWGACAGGCACTGCAGCTACTCCAAACCCTGCGACAGGCACTGCGGCTACTCCAACCCCCAAGACAGGCACTGCAGCTGAACCAGAGGACCAACCCGTGCTGGTATCAGTCGCCCCTATACATAAGAAGAAATCTTGGAAGCGGAAGTCAGCTCGTTTAGAAAGTGATGATGGAAAAGCAGGGCCATCACGAGGAGGGGAGGAGGAAGAGGAAGAACTCATAAATGAGACAGAAACCACCCGATCCCTATCCCTGAGTGAGCTGCGAGATATGCGAAAAGATTTCAGCCRTYRTCCAGGYGAGCACRTTGTCACCTGGCTGCTCCGATGCTGGGATAATGGGGCCAGTAGCCTGGAATTAGAGGGTAAGGAAGCCAAACAGCTGGGATCCCTTTCTAGGGAAGGGGGCATTGACAAAGCGATTGGAAAAGGGGCRCAAGYCCTCARCCTCTGGAGGCGACTCCTGTCAGGCGTGAAGGAAAGGTATCCCTTCAAGGAAGATGTTATGTATCACCTAGGCAAATGGACCACTATGGAGYGAGGTATCCAGTACCTGAGAGAATTAGCTGCACTGGAGGTGGTTTATAGTGACCTGGATGACGAGCGAGTATCCAAAGATCCAGATGAAGTCCAGTGCACACGACCTATGTGGTGGAAGTTGGTACGGAGCGCACCAGCGTTGTATGCCAACTCATTGGCAATACTGTTCTGGAAAGAGGAAGAAGCACCAATGGTAGATGACGCAGTTGGCAAACTCC